>VWZS01002147.1:0-215320 GCA_013397075.1 Rhabdornis inornatus | reverse complement strand
TTTATAACTTATATTAATTATATAAATTATATCATTTATATAAATTATATAAATGCACATTTTCATTTGTTGCAAAGTCAGGAAGGCATGACAATTTCATTGTATGGATGGATGAATGCACAAAGGTTAACCATTGCCTTTAAGCTGACAAAAGAAAGACATGTGAGTATGCATTCATTGATTCCAGGTGACATAATTTTTAAAAATTATTATTGTTCAAATAAATGTGAGGAGAAAAGTAAGCTGATCTTATACGCACACATACATATGTCTACATAGATACACATACTGGACTGATAAAAAACCACCAGCATATAGGAAATGGAAAATGTTGGCTTTAGGGAGCTGCTGGGGGAATTTGCATTCACTGCTCCTCAGCCAGGCTGTGTGCTGACACTGAATTTCTGACATAGCTGCTGAGAAACAGGTGCCACACACAGACTGCTTTGCAGGTGCTATTCAGTGCCTTCTACTGCCTTACACGTGTGTTAAGATCACCTACACCAATTCAGCAAAACGGTAGGTTAGAACCTTCATGGTTATATTTAAAGGTTTTCTAAAGCCTCTAGTAAAGAGTAACAGCCTCTAGTAACGTGATGGGCATGTTACCTGAATATAAATTAATGATCATGTCCTTGAGAGTCTTGAAGATTTTGCTTTCCTTCATACCTCATGTAGCAGTGCGAAATATTTCCAAATTTAAAGATGCTGAAAGTGCATTTGCAAGTCCTACACTCCCTCAAGTCTGTTAAACTGCTGGCCAGGGTCTCTCCATAAAAAGTCAGTCAGGATTTGTCTCATCCCGCTTCTTTTTTAATTGAAAAATTGTGTCTCAGAGCAGAGATGAAAGAGTCAAATTGTAGTCCATTTGCTAGAAAGAAGCTCATGCTAGTTATGACAATAAATTTTTCTTTAAAACACAAGAAAAAACTTCTGCTAAGTGCCTGCACATAGCGCAGCTGTAAATTCTTGTTTATCTGTTGTGCTGCAGTTTGTGTGTCCATGTTTCTTGTCTTGTTGTGATTATTGAAGAATGTTTTTTCTTTATTTTTCAGAGCTCTACAGTGCTGGCATTTATCAAGAGAAGACACACAGCACAGCCTTGCATAAATAATGGCACTGGGCCAAGTGCAGCTGAGGTGGTTGCCAGCACAACTCCATTGAAGTCAAAGGAATCGCACCAGGGGTGAGTTTGGCCCTTGGCTCAGGTCATGGAGGGCTTTAACATGACAATTTTCAGTAATGCTTAAGCTGCTTGAGGTTGTTGAGTCTGGGTTTGCTTTTTGGTTGAGTACTGTATTTTGTTTCAAATAAAGGAGCTGAACTTCTGCTCAATGGGGTGAATGGGGCTTTTGTAAGTGGACTACTTCTGCAGTTTCTGTCCTCACTTAATCTGCTGTGAGTGCTAAATAACTCAGTTTCATAAGATGTCATGACAATAGTACTGGGGTCTAGTGAATTCCTGGGAAGATGCACTGTGCTGACTATTTTGTGGGGTTTGCTCTAATCTTGTGCTTAATATATTGTATTTTAAGTGACAAGATGCTGCCTGTTGCCTGGATGCCAGCACTCTTTTACACTGGTTGGAAACCTACAAACACTGATTTTTAATGGCGCTGGGTTTGGTTTGTCTTGTTGGACATTGTATGCATCCACTTGTTGTAATCAGCTTCACAAATGAAAAATGAATCAATAAATAACTTCTAGTGTGCAAGGATGGAATAAACTGTGCTAAGCATGTAGTAGTAGGGCAGGTCAGTAAGTTTATGATAGTATTATTAACACATTAAAAAGCCAGACACTTCTCAGAGGAAGCCAAAATTTGGATGATAAATTTGGATGATTGAATTTGAATTTGGATGCTAAATTTGGGGGTGTATGAAAGAATGGCAAACCAATCCAGATGTCAGATTCATATTGGTAAGCACTGCTGAGTCAGTACCTCAGTACCTCAGCCTTAAACAGAGGTGCCTGTCACTTGAAATTCATTAGAATTCAGGCCTGGTTTTAATCGATCATTGCTAGATCATGATAGCATCACATCTTTTTTAATAGAAAGTGTTTTTTCTTATAGTCAGATGCCAGGGTCATGTAGTGAAGTGAGAAATTGTGGCATATGTTTAAATCAAGTGGCCCCAGAGATATGTCTTTGGACTTGCAGAAGTTCAGTGCTCACAAAAAGAAACTAGTGAGCAAATGTGAAGGATCCCAATGACATTTCAGGGGGTTTTGTTTTTATATATCAGATTTTATGCCAGTATTTTGTGGAGGAGTAGAGAGGACAGAACTAATATCATGATTGTAAAAACAAATTGTAGAAAACATTGTATGAAAAGAAGTTTAAAATGCAATCAAATGAGCAGTTCAAGCTTGTGCAGCTTTGTGTCCTATTTTTCATTTAATAAAATAATTTTTCCTCCTCAATTGATGGAAAAAAAACAACCCCTTTGGAAATAAAGTGTCATTTAAAATAATAAATCTGTTTAGAAGTTTGTTACAGTTCACCCAAAACTTGTATTTCAATTATTTTAAATTTTAAATATAAAATTCTTGCTTGTCAGTAGATAAATGTTATATATTATCCTGAACAAGAATATCTGTCTCTAAAGTTCAGATATAACTAGTTCTTGTAGCCTAGTTAATAATTTGGAATCAATAGATAACTCTAGAAGAAATGCCTCTAATCATGGCATTGGAGAAAGTGAGGAAAATTTTGGAGAAAAATACTTACCTCTCTTATAGAAACAGCAAAAAAATTTCAGAACTATGCTTTTTTGAAAGCATGCTGTTAGATAAGAAAGACTTGTTTTATTAGTCTAATTTTCTCATACTTTTGCTATGAATATTCTCAATAGAGTTTTTTTGGGGGAGGGAATGCAACAAAACAAAATACAAATGTGCATCTCCTTTTATGTAAGGAGGAGTAAAAACATTATTAAATCAACGTGTTATTCTCTTAATGGATAAGAAAAATATTAAGGATTAGTCCTGAGGAAAACACATCCCCATACCTGTTCATACCTGGGGTTGTTTAGCCTGGAGAAAAGGAGATTCAGAGGTGACCTTATCACTCTCTACAGCTTCCTGAAAGGTGGTTGTAGCCAGGTGGGGTTGGTCTCTTTCATCAGGTGACAGCTGACAGAACCAGAGGACACAGTCTCAAGCTGTGCCAGGGGAGATACAGGTTGGATATTAGGAAGAAGTTTTTTATTGAAAGAATAATAAAGTATTGGAATGTTTTGCCGGGGGAGGTGGTGGAGTCACATCCCTGGATGTGGCACTTGGTGCCATGGTTTAGTTGAGGTGTTAGGGTGTGGGTTGGACTCGATGATCTTGGAGGTCTCTTCCAAGCTGGTGGTTCTGTGATTTCCCTGGATCAAATTGCCTTCACGCTGTGTATTTCCATGCTGAGAGAGAGCCCAAGCAGCAGCCCCAGCGCTGTTCTGCCATGCAGGCTGTGCACTGCGCAGGCTCTGAGGGTCTCACAGGCACATCTGGCTTTATTCAGCTTTCTTGTCAGCCACAGTCTGGAACTGCTGTTTGCTCTCACCTGCAGTTTGTTCCATTAGCTGCTGGTAGCCAAACAAATCAGATGGCAGGATAAAAGCAAACAGGAGCTCTGACTGTCTCTTCCTTAGAGGAAAATTTCACTGCAAGCACTTGGAGTGTAAAGCCTTCCTTCTACTTGGCTCCCAGATCCTCAGCAGTGCTAGAGGTAGCAGGGACACCCTTTAACTTCCATGGCCATTGCTTTAACTCGGGCAGGGGTAAAAACCAATGCTAGACAGATGTCTAGGCAGAAATGCAGCATGTTCTGCAGTGAAAATTTGTAATGAGGTTTTCCAAGTTATTTAATTTCTGACTAATACAAATGTTCCACTGGAAAATCAACCCTGCCGATATTAATGGACAAATTACAGGAAAAAAAAACAACCTATATTAACAGTAAGAACTGTAGTAGGTAAGACCTCCAAACAGGAGAAACTAGGTGGTCCTTTCTTTGACTGAAGCCACTGTTGCCAATCTACTAAGCTAAACACACATTTTCACAGCTTGTTGCTTCTTGAATACATTCAATTGAGCACACTTTGTGTGCCAAGTACTTGTTCAGAATACACAGAACATAACATCTAGTTTTTCTGCCAAAACGGCCTCTGTCAAGCTTCCCTCCTACATTTAGCCAGCTACAAAAGCTGCTCCTTGCTAGTGAATTCCAGTACCATCAGTGTTTTCCCTGAATAATTATAGTAAGTGTCCTTCTTTCATTGCTTTATAATGTGAATGTTCAGCTCCCCAGTTTTCCAGAGGACGCAACAAGGCTATTCCTGCCTTGGCAAACAGAAGGCTTGGAAAGGATGCACAGGCTAATACTTTGCTTGCCTTCTGTTGCCTCTCTTCTTTAATATACTCAGGTTTGTGTCAAACAATTCATTAAATCATGTCCTTAAAATCTTTCCAGGGAAGTGGGGAGATTCCTTCTGTTTGTGTTACATGTGCAGCCTTAAAGCAGCTTCTTTTTCAGGCAAGTCTGCACCTGCTTGTCTGTCATGTCCCTGGACAGTCTGGAATTATACTTGCAAATAGAATTGTCAACTTTTGCAGGGATTTGAATGCAGTGACATGCATGCTAATTCTCCTGTTGCTTCTCAGCCTCAGGATAAATAACATTAATTTCCCTTCAATCGTTCAGAGGAACACTCAGTACAGGGCATAAAGCTGGGTTTGGTCACTCAGGGTTAAAACAATAAACACTTTTATTAATAACTTTCCAGAGAGTGGTTACAGTGTGCCACAGGAGACACTTTTAGTATAAATGAGAAAGTGATGCAGCTTGGTTAAGCCCTGTAAAAAAAAGCCTTAGGCTAGATCAGGACAACAATTATATTAACTCTTTCACTGCAAATGTGAGGCAAGTGTATATTTTGGCAGCAAGGAGCAAACTGAAATCATGAGCTCATCCTTGCCAAAGCTGTATTTCTAAGGTCCCTTCATATTTAGGTGCCTAGCTGCAAAAGCATACCAGCAATGCATTAACCTTCAAGTCACAAGTAATTCCTATGAGTAATTTTTTTTTTTTTTTAATTTTGGTTTACATTCCAAAAATATGCAGTTCCCTGACTTACAGAGAGGCAGCAGAGGTTTGTCTCCACAAAACAGCATTGCCACACTAAAGATGACCTCAGCTCCCCTGGATCCAGAGCTATTGTGTGTGGGGGGGTGACACCTGTATTGGGTCTGGTGAGCACAAAGGGGTGTGACTGTGCCCTTGCACAGGGCCACTGAGCTCCAGGGGCTCTTCTGAAAAAACAAACTCATTCCCAGCTCCACCAGACACTCACGTTTCTTCCCTTATGCTGGCACCAATGGTGGGCTGGCACTGGGGAAGACAATTCAAGGAGTTAAAGCAGCAGAAAATTAACCCTACCAAAAAGAAATTAAATAGTCTTCTGTTTAATAAGTGTTTGAATCTGCAAGAAGAATGTTGTCACATCTCAAGGACAGCTTGCAGTTAAATCTCCTCAAAAGCATTGTTAAGTAATTTGTGATGAAATTATGGGAGTTGTGGTTAGCAGGTTCAAATTTACTGGGTTCCAAGTCTATAATCATCATAAAGAAAACATTAAGAAACTCACAATGGGCTCTGCTTTGGCTGCTAGTATATCTCATCTGAGTTTTTGGGTCTGGGTGAGGCAAACAAGACAGAATTTGTCTATCAGCAATGCATAGATGTCTGGCCATGCTGTTATTGGTTGTTGCTCTTCTGCCTCTTTCCTCTGCTTTCTGAGGATGTTTAATTTCTCCAATTATTTATCTTAACCTTTGCTCCCCTGAGGGGAGGCACACTTGAGTAATGACTTTTAGAGCATCTTTTCAGTAATAAGCTTTGGTTATAACAGCTCTGAAAACTTTCTGATGCTTCTGAGCAAGATCACCACATCTTGAGACCTTTGTACTTCTGTTATGGCTTAGGGTGGTTTAATGGTGAAGATGTAATAAGCCAGATACAAATTGTGGAGGAATGGTACATTCCTAATTAGTTTCTAATGTATGAAAGCTTTGTTATAAAAGAATATAAGGCTCCAAGTTTGTTGGTTTTCCCCACCTGAATCATTGTATTAATAGGATTTTACTTACCAATGGGACTCTTCACAGGTTTTTCAAATAGTGGCTTCATAACCTAGCTGATGAACTAATAAACAGAGACTTTGCTTATGGTGAATTGGGTAAATTTACTGATGGGCAGATTTAGAAAACAGCTCTGCTTCAAGGAGCTTCTTTTATCTTCATGTTTCAAATTAAGAAAAACCTTATTACAAATAAAAAACTTCAACATCTCATTTTACTGTAACTAGTTTAGCCTATTCTGTGAAAATATTGTCAGAGGCATTAAATTAAATGGAAGAAGGAGAGGGTATTGCATGCTTAGGCATCCAGGTTTGCATATCCAGAAGGTGGGAGTCATCTCCTTGATGGGTGAACTGTCATGAAGGTTGCAGCCTTCTCTGAGCATCAGAGTTATTTATGACCCTGAAATAGAAGAGGGCTTAATCAGATTTTTTAAAAATGCATTTCAAAAGGAGTTTTTATTTCACTCAGAAGTTCATTAAGTTTATTGGAGAACACCAGGAACATGCTGTTTGCCTACCACAATGAATTCAGTGAAGCAATTATCAAAGAGTTACAAAGATTTGAGGGCTTTTGCCACTCTGGGAATACACGAGGCTGTTGCTACCTCAGCTCCACTGTCTGCCCCAACCACCATGTACAGAGATTTTGTCTGAGCTGTTTTACACATGCATTTTGAAACACTGAGTCTCAGCCATAGACACATAGGCCTGGTATCACACAAGTGGTATGCACATCATATTGGTTTCTTCATCTGTAGCTCGTTTTTCCTCTCTGGATGTTACTCTGTGAGCTGCAAGAAACTTGTGCTTTTGCTTTTGGAATAGAGCTGTTGTCTACCTAAATTTTATATTATTTGGGGTATTCGTATGTTAATGCATACATTTAATGCTTGCAATCATATTTGTATCTATAGACACATGTGCACAGAAGACACATGCAAAAGTTGCTAGCATGCATAAAAGCTTAAACTCTTATTTTCTTTGTTCTCTTCCTTTCCTTTTTAATTTAAACAGTTATTTATGTTGGAAATCATATCACAGTACTGTGCATTGCCAGCACCTGACATGAGCTTTTGCCCCATATTATTTTCCTTTTTATATTGCATTTCCACCTCTCACATTACCTGTTCCAGGAGACTGTGATTGCCACCATCTTTCTGCAGTGCAGCTCTGTTTGACAGCAGGTGCTATGTGTGTGTTCATAAGCACTGCCAGCTCTGCCTTCAGATTCAGGGCTCACTGCTGGCTGTTTAGAATGCATGTACATTCACACCAGTGTGCTCACATTACCATGTCTTGTCTCTCTTATCTGGTTTGTTTCTCCAGGGGTTGCCCACCTTGCCCCACATTGCCCTTTCCCTTCCAGACTACAAAGGCGTGTGTATCAAAGAGGAGGGAGCACATAATGATTCCTGCTCTTCCACGGAGAGGCAAAGAAGGCCACTGTTCTTGCATGTCTTGTACACTTCTTCTTTGACAAGTTATCAGATTTTCTTGATGTCATTACTTGTTCCTTGCAATGGAGATGTCTACTGGCTGCTTCATCAGGTTTTGCATGACAGTCCCCGCATCCTAAACAAAGGGTGTAAATATTTAGAGGATTTGAATAAATATGCAGCAGATCAGGAAGTAACCAGGGGTGGAGAAAGGTGTTCTCTCTCTCACAAAAATATCTCATCTTGTCCAGGACCTAGAAATATGCTTATGCTTAAATCTTTGTGTTTTTCACTCTAAAGCGCTCATTTTACCAATCCTAAGAACAGAGTCTGGCTTGCTGTAACTTCACCCTGTAACTCAGCCAGTGGTGACCTTTCAACACAGGAAATATTATGGTGAATTCTGCTTTGAAAGGTAGCCACAGGTAAGAGAAATAGAGAGATTTTGCTGTTTGCTATAGCAAGAATAAGCCTGAGATAGAATTAAGCTTTTTGTTTCTTCATCTTCTCTCCTTTTCTTTTGCTTCTTTCCCTCACCCCGCCACCCCAGGGAATTCGTACACGACAAGAAACAGTAATCTGAACTGCAAATTTCTCATCAGTTATTGAATATAGGCCAATATTGGTGTCATGATTTGTGTCTTGCTTGAGTCAGAGTTCTGCTGGCTGAAAACAGCTTTCCCTTAACCACATTAGCTCTGTCACCTCCCAGCAGCAACAACAAATGGCAGCAAAAAAGAAACTTGAGTGCTTTTTCACCCACTGATTCCCACAGTCAGGTATTGTGAATTTGACTGAAAGCAGTCAAAGGGGAGAGAACTGATAAGCTTGTTGTACATTGACCAATTCTCTTATTTCTAGCCCAAGAAGGTAGGTTTTTCAGCATGGCTATACCAGTGCTTTAGGATGGAACAGAGAAGGGTCAACCAGGTCATTGTCATCTTGACCTAGGGGCAAACTAGTGTTTGGAGAAAGCTCGGATAATTTGATTGCTGTGATGCTGAAAAGGCACTATTTCCCCAAGGCATACAGAAATCAGCTGCTATGTGGTCAGTTTAATAGCTGATTATTAAGAACTAATAACTCTGCTAGGCTTTCAGAAAATTTTAAGAATTATGCTTATTCAGTACTTAAATTGTGGGGTTTTTTGATGTTGTACGGAGGAAAGATATTTTAATTTCAGGAAAATTGAACCGGAGCTAAACTGAAACTACATTATTCAACTTTTTTTGAGCATGAGATTTTTAAAGAGTAAACAAGTACATTTTAAATAGAAAAAGTTGTGTTTACTGCCTCCTGAAGCAGTGGCAGCTGCCCTAGAAAACAGGTTCTAGAGCCAGAGGAGAGTGAAAACTCCCTTATGCTCACAAGGCAAGTGATTTACCAGTGGCATAGATTAATGATTTATCAGTGGCATGGGCAGGCTACCCTTCTAAGTAAAACCCTCTTTTATTTCTTCCAGGAAATGGGGGCAAATGTGGAAAAGAAGGAAATGAACCCATTATGCCTGAGATAGCTTCCCAGGATCAAATGTCCCCCTGCATGAACCTTTGCATGTATTTATGAAACAGTATTTTTCTTTGACAGGGCACAAATGAGCTGAGCAGCTCAGTTATTCCTATGCCAGAGCTTTATAACATACTTCTCAATATGACTGTGTATTTCCTATCTCTATACATACCTCTCTATGCATAGGTGTCAAAACGTTATTCTGCTGCTATTGTGGCCAATATCAGCTGGAATTTTGTCATTTACTTTGAGGAAGAGAGGCCAAATTCATATTTGTTACTGAGAAATGCTTCTTCACATAATGTGGGACCCTGTGCATCACTCAGTGTTCCTGTGAAAGAAGCAGCATCC
This sequence comes from Rhabdornis inornatus, assembly GCA_013397075.1. Taxonomy (NCBI): domain Eukaryota; kingdom Metazoa; phylum Chordata; class Aves; order Passeriformes; family Rhabdornithidae; genus Rhabdornis; species Rhabdornis inornatus. The sequence continues at coordinate 205,896 of VWZS01002147.1, read as the reverse complement.
CCAAAATCACACATAGTCAAAAGCAATAGAAAGAAACTCACTTTGTAAGGTTATGATCTTTTCTACATCCCACAGTGGATCTTGATGTCTTTTCTGCTCTAAAATCATGTTGCTAAAGGACACATGTGAGGCAGCAGGTCAAATTGGAAGAAATGCACCGTTTAGATCTGAAAAGATCCTTCAGCTACAATGGGGTCAACACCTCAGGATATAAGAAGAAACATTTTTATATCAACACTCAATAGGATTTATCATTTCTTTGTAATTCAAACCAGAACAAGCCCAAAAGTAAGGGGTGGAAAGGAAACTAGAGTAATAAATGCGAGAGGAAAAGAAACAGCAGAAAAGCTACAAAGGACACAAGTTGAAATAGTGTTGCACAGAAAATAAATTAAAATATATGCTTCTCTGCAATAAATACAACCAGAAAAACCTCAACAAACAAACAAACAAAAAGTCCACAAAAGATTAGATGAGCATAGCTGCAGTACAGGGACTGTACTGTTTTTGAGTTACATGATAAAGTGTGATGGGACAAGCAGAGAAAATAGAAAGACTCAAAAGATTACTACATATTCTTCAACTTTCTCATATTTTTCTTGCTGACATGGTCTTGTCAGAATTTTGATCTGTAAAGGCTTATTTTTCTCATTATTTATCTGTTTCAGCTTGAGAAAGTTTTGCTTCACCAAATGTAAGAGGCATTTGTAGCACTGATCTTTTAGTACCAGCCCAATTTTGTTACAGTGGTAATGGCATTAAGAGCATCCCCAGCTTTTGGGGGCATCATGTGGCTCTTTCCAAGGAACAGAGCAGTGGAGGCTGAAGGAGATTCTATCCTGAATCATGCAGTACATGGGTGTGGAAGAAATAGTCCCATGTCCCGTTCTCTTTCTGCAGATCTACCAGAGCCAGGCAGGCCAGCTGGAGGGATTTTTTCACCTTTTGTATGCCTTATTTTATCCATCAGCTAAATAATTCCCTTAAAGCCACAATTATTTTAAAATCCTCAGGTAACATATGTAACATATTCACATGCTAAGCATAATTGAAGGCCATAGTTGGCACCATTGTAAAAGGCACACCACTTGATGGCCCTTTTTTTCCAAATGCATTGCCATTCTTACTGGATTCATCCCAGCAAGGCACTCTTAGAGTGGTGTTTTCCAGACATCTGTCCAATTGGTTGGTACCTGCCTGGGATGCTGAGTTCTCCCTGCAGCCACTTAATACTGATGTTAGGGCAAGGTGCTTAAAAATGCATGGCAGATGGCTCACAGCAATGATGTGAGAGGGTTTATCCTCCAGGAGACAAGAGTTTATTCCTGTTCTTTTGCTGGTGACTTTTGTCATATTGAGCAAGACAGAAAAAGCTAGGGCAGAATGAAATAAGATGTCTTTCCCATGAACATTTCAAAACACACTTGAAAAGGTTTTTGTTTTGAAAATTAATTATTCAGTTTTGCAATGTAAGATGGAGGTATTTTATTCATTTGGATTGAAAATGGGAAGCATGAATTTTATTATTTTACTTTTCAGGACTGGTTTTTGAATTACTTGAAAATATTAACTGGGGAGTAGCTGTGGTCTTCCTAGAACCAACTGAATTGAAATGTGCATATATGTATATATGGTGTGTATAAATATATACAAATGTGTATAAATTTGTGTGCATAAATTTATACAAATATGTACAGTGTCTGCAAATATACATATATAAAAATATAGGAGTATGAATGCATGTAGCTAGAATTTGCTTGAAAAAAGATGGGAATTACCACAAATTCAGCTTCTCTCTTCTGAGAGATTCTGAAATGTTAGAGAAGGCCTGGATTTATCAGGTGTGATAACCTTGCCTTGCCATATATAAAGTTTTCCTGTGTATCAGTGTCTCCTGTGACCTTTGATTAAGAATGTTGCAAGATTTCAGATGGGAAGAAAAGATGTGAGAAGTCAAGTGGATAAATTGGAGAGGGCTCCTGTACACCATGTCATCTTATTAGTCTCTCACCCAAGTATCAAGACAGAAACTATTAAAGCAGAACTGTGCAAACAGTTTTTCTGGTGGCATGATTCCAGTTCAGCTTAAATTTTTGGCTGAGAGTAATAAATTTTCCTTCTGAGCTCTCTGGTGACAAAGGACAATTGTCATCCATGGAGGCTGAACTTTCCACCTCACCTTAAAAGCTCTCAGTGCTTTAATAGATCATACCTTAAAGTCCTTTCTGCAGACCTAGTGTCGAGACCCAGAGTGCAAGTAACTTCTCTGCTGTTTGCATTGTTTGGTTGATTTTGATTAAGAAAGCAGGTACTCTCTGCAGTATGGCTTTCCATGCAAATGCCTGAGTGGTCCCTTTGTGTTTTTTTCCTGGAGCAGCAGTGCCATGCCATGTGTGCAGCCACTCCTCTTTCACACAGGTGTAACTAAGGTGCTCTGATAGAGGCACCAGATGCCGCTTTTTCCAGACACCAAATCTGAGCTGCTTAGAAAGTGAGTCCTCAGAGTGCCTTACTGTTGGTAAGGCTCAGAGACAATTCATGTCAGCATGACTCTGTCAGCTGGTCTTTGAAGTTCTCATCAGTTTTAAATATCAAACCTAAGGTATGCAGACAAGGGATTATTTGAAATTTAGTAAGCGTCAATGAAAAGTTGTGCTTTAGGCAAATAATGTGTCATTATTAAACTCATGTTAGCAGAGCCAGGGTGTTGCAATATGACAGGCTAAGCCACAGTGCTGGTCCTTCCGTTGCTTTGGAGTGCACCAAAGTCAACATGTCATTCAGGGAAAACTCCTGCTCCTGTGTGGAGCTGTATGGAGCCATCTCAGACTGAGTCACCCATTTGTTGACATCTGCATCTTCCTGTTTCAGTTACAGCCTGAACAAAGTTTAGGTATCTAGGCAATTCCACACAGGATTACAAAAGGCAAATGTCAGTTTAAAATTACTCCTTCAGCTGTGATATATGATCTCACAGTGAAATAGAAAGTCTGAGTGTGGCTGAAACAAGAAGACAAATCCACTGAATTTAGAACTGAAGGGTGTAAAACAAGTAAATTCACTTGGAATTAACACATTTCTTTTATATTAAAATACAAATGATGAAACAAATGGAAATTTTGCCACTAAAAAGAATTGGGAAACGGATCTCTGTGAGAAACAACAAAACCCCAACTGCCTAGTGGTTTAGCACAAATGGCATATGAATAAGAACATCAAAAAGAACTGTATCCTTTGCACTTCAACTACACAGTAAGCATTATAGAAGTAAATGCGTTAAGGGTTGCAACTGGATTAGGGATATGTGAAAAAGGCATGAATTTATCTTTTTTTTAATTATTTTTTACTTGTGATCTTAGGTTGCTTCACTTTCATTTAATATAGTGTCAGTGAAATTCAGTCATTCTTTGGTCAAGAACAGCACTCTCCAAATTGAAGGGAAGACCTTGTGTTTACTGGCATCTTTAGCATGAGTTCAGTAGGAAAGGAACTCCCAAGGCAGGATATTTGCCACTGGGTGATTAGACTGGGAATGGATTGCTCACTTATAGCAAACAACTAATTAAAACCCTGAAGATAATGTGCAGGGTCTCTGGCAGCCAGCTGGCAGAAAAGGGCAGTGTTTGGATCTTTGTCTAGAGCCAAGGGGAGCTGTATACAGCCAGAGCATCTGCAGTGGTGGGAAGGATGGGTGTCTGCAGGTGTGTGGCACCAGGCTGTGCCAGAGGCTGATGTCCCACCATCAGGGGTGTGAACAGAGCTTGGCAGGTCCGTGTCAAAGCCCTGGTGGCAGAGGAACAGCAGGACCTGGCACCTGGGTGGCTGAGGAGTGCTCTGGGGTTTTCTTAGTCCAGTTTTGGTGATGGAATGGTAAAAAGCAGCAAGAGGTAGAACAGTAACACAATAAAACAGCAGAGCTCTTGTGGAGAGGAGCCAATGAACATCTCATGGTTTGGCCCATCAGCATCAGGAGAGTGAAAAGAAGGAGTACAGGACAAGGGCTTTGGCCCAAGCCTTTAGTGTCTGACTATGTATAAATGCGGAAAAATGTATTTTTCAAAAAAAAAAAATGGAAGGGTTAGGGTTTTGGTTTTTAAAATACATTGTTAATGTTTAAACTATTTTCTACTTTGGGCTAGCCAGGTTATTTAACTTCCATTTTCTAATTCTGAAGTTAAAGTCCCTAACTGACTATGAAAATGTACCCCAGAAGCAGACTGCAAATCTCAGTCTCCACATATAAGACAATAATTTAAGACGCCAGATTTACATTCCCTTAGAATTGGGGAGCATTAGAACCTGCAATAATATAAAGGGTTATCAATGGATAAAATTAGTCTGTACTCAGTTCTGATACTGCCCAAGTCTGGAAGCCTATATATATACAATGTGTGTGATATCTGTTCATCAGAGCCTAGTGTGAGGGGTTTTGAATGCTGCACCTGAACACTCCCAAAGATTCAGAGGAAGCTGAAGTGTTTGTAGGGTCCTAATTTGGGAGAAACAGGAAATCAGAGGATAGGTTAGTAGTTTTAATAAATAGTGACTACATATACAGCTTAATAATTCTTAGCCCCTCAGAAAATGCCTTATCACCTCTACATAAATTGGAAGTTAACAATTCCTAAAATTAAGTCTATTTTTATTTCTTTTTAATTTGTTTTTGATTTCTACTTCACTAGTAAGGACAGCTACAAAACATTCCTTGGCTACTTCTTCCCTAGCAAAGCAGGAACTGCTTTTGGGGATCTGAAGGAAAACATTCTGGTTTTGGCTAGCAAAGCCTTTGTGTCCCTTCCCTGGCATGTTCCCCGGGACACCAGTCTGTCTTAAGACTTTCAGGAAGTGAAGCAATTAAGGGATATTATAATAAAGAGGGAAAAAAGCAAAGACTGAATTGTCTTTTTACTCCATGCCCCATTAAACTTCTGGCAATTGAATGTTCAAGTACATTGTTCCCTTGATCCCATTTTTCTTCCATGGACAGCCACATGTGGCTGTAGGCAGTGAAATGCTGTAGTCCACAGCCTGTATCATTTTCACACAGTTATGGTCTATGGTTCTTCTGACTGCCCAGAGATGCTTTAGAAAGTGAAAAATACTCTGTTGCAGTGAAAAATAATGATATTCTAAAAAAGGAAGTCTGACCTATCTGAGTTGAAATTAAATATTAGGAAGGCCAGGATGAAAGGAGTGGAAAGATGAGATCTAAAGATGAAGCTATTACTGTGCCCAGGGGCCTATTGACCCACTGGAGTCGTAGGTCAAGGCAGGATTGGCTCACTTTTGGCTAGTTAGAAATCATGTAAAAAAACTTATTTAAAAGCAATGGCTTCTGTAAGCCTGGAGACTGTGTGTTATGCTGGGGACAGGGGAGTCCAGAGACTGAGAAGGGTTTTGGATATCTAACTGAGAGGAAGAGAGAGATATTTTAAATCAAGCATTGAGCAGACCTGAAATACAATAGTTAGTTTTGATGGATATTTCTGAAAGAAAAAAAAGCAAGAGAATGAGTGGATGAGAGAAACAACTGGCCAAATTGGCTAGCAGAGGAAGGAGGGGCAGAGCACAAAGGGCAGCCAGTAGGGGATAAAGGAGAGAGTGGGAGCAAGGGATAGGGAGTGAGTGGAAGGGGTGGGGAGCAGCTTACCTGCAGGGCTGGCAGCACCTAGACCTGCATTAGCAAATCCTGCCAGCTCTGTCAGAGAGCAGAGCATTTCTGTGCTGTTCAGTCACTGGGGGAGTACACAGGCAACTTCCTCAGCACTTGCTTCACCAGAAAAAACAAAAGTCTTGGAAAATTTTGATTATTACATACTGCGACGTGATCATATGCCTTGCTTGAGTATTCTACTCCTCATAAAATCACAGTTCTTGATTGATACCTTCATGCAATAAAAATGAGCTGGTGAAGCAGCAGAAAGGTCAGTCTAATTTTCATCTGTTTCTGGGTGAGGCTGGGGCAGATGTTTTATAGGGAGCTCTTTCCTATCAAACCCAGTCCTTGAAACTGCAGTTAATTCTCAACAGATTATCTTCACTCGTGTCTTTAAAATAGTTGGAAAGTTTATGTTGCAAGCTGACAAGAGTGCCAGACCCTGTGGCTTTGCACTATCACACTTACTTCCACTAAGGAATTTAACAGGTTACAGTTGAAATATCTCACTGAGCCTTCACCAAAAAGCTTCTGTAGCCTTCCTGCTCTGACTCTTGCTGAGTGAGTAAGGATTTAAGCCGGAGTCCTTTCTTAGTTTGAACTGTTTTTAGATTTCTTCTGAATATCGTATTTATCCTACTGGGTAAACTGAGGCATAAGTCTGGGAAAGCCTTTTACACAAAAGGTCATTTTCTCCCTGTTAGAAAAGATTACTGGAGAGTATGTCATGTTCTCCCAGCAGGTACTGTCAAAGGCTGATGTCTGCTTCTTCACAGGAGGCATAAAACAGTGTTAGATCACAGCTGCCTGAAAGCTTAGGCTAAGGAAAGGGAAAATAATCACCAAGTACCTTTTTAAATGCTGCATCGACACTTGCTGGAAAGCAAAAACAGCCCTGTCCTGCAGGGCTGACATTTCAGGGGGATGTTTTGTTATTGGTTTTCAGTGGGTTTTATGGTAAGAAAATGTCTTCCTCTGCCCTGTGTTTTCTACCTACCTGTCAATTGCCAGGATACCTGCACCCTGCCTGCCTTTTTCTGAGCCTTCTTCTGCTGAGACTTTACATTTTCAAAAACATGTGGGTGTCTGACTTGAGAGATCTTTTAAAGTGGCTTGCAATTTAAGATGATCCTGGAAAGGCAGACCTTTTCAATTTGGCAAGACCCATTTGACTACAAGATGTCAGTACCACCTGGAATGAATTTTCTCCTCCCACCTCCACCACCTTGTTTCAAATTCTCCCAGACAAAGGTCTCTCACCCTTTTCCTTTCAGTCACCATATTTCAATATGCAGTAGTGCCATGTAAGCAGTGTATTGGCCTGGTAAAAATTTCATCTCTGTATTGACAGGTGCAACAGCTTCTCTTGGGAGGGCCCACTTGTTTACTTGTTGCCCAAAACAGAGTAATGAATCTGAAGCACTCTGCACCTCAAATGATGCTTCACTTCAAAAGTTAGAGCAAGCTGAGAGCAAAAGTAACATTGGAAAGAAAGGAGCAGGGAGGTAGCATCCCAAGTCAGCAGTCCATGCTGCTGTTGCCTCCACTTCCCTGGGGTACATTCTGCACATCATTAATGCAATACATTGCCTGCTCTGCAAATGCAACAACTGCATTTTTTGTTAAACACAGAGAATGTTTGGGGCTAAGACCTTGTTTTCCTACTGACTCCAAAACATGTGCAGGTACTGAGTCCACGTCCATTTGTTTGCTTGCACTGAGTGGATTTGGATATGTGATCACATTCTGGCACACACCTCCGTGGTCCTTGAAATGCCAGAGAGAGGGGCTCCACAACGAACAGCAAGGTGAGTTTAATCAGCTGATGCATCACTGCTGCTATGCCAATGCTGGTACATGTAGAGTTGGTATTCTGATTTCAGAAGTTAAAAATATATTTTTTCTTTTTTTAAATTTATTTTATGTTTTAATGTTTAATTTATGTTTGCATTCTTTATTTATTTTATTTTGCACTGGGAAATACTGCAACACTTACAGGACTGCATGGCTAATAAATATCATAAAAATTAGAAGGAAAATATTGGCTTCTTCTGTGGCTTCATTTTGTTTTTATTGGTAATGCTAGCTGAAGTGCAGTCATTAAGACACATATATACATGGATTGAGTATGAACCAGGTGTGGGAGAGAACTTTGGGAAGGACTTGGCATTTGCACAGTTTAATATCAGTTGTAAAGCTTTTGAGTTTTTTGGGAGCAGAGTTTGGCTGCTGTTAGGTGCTTTTTTTTCAAATCCTTTAAAAGAGAATGGAACCAATTTCATGCTGACTGTTCTCAAATGCATCAAAATAGGTGCTATTTAAGGCTTTTCACTCCTTGGCCTCCTTGCTGAGAGCACCAATGTCCTCCTGTCTATTTAGAATTACTTTGAATTCACCAATGTATCAAAGGAGACTTGAGAAAAATCTTCATTATTTTAGAGAACTTTACACTTAATAAGTGTCTGGCTGCACAGAAAAACAAGGCTCTTATTTCTGAAGAGCTCACAGCCTAAACAGGCATGGCTGCAAGTGGAGCTGACAAAGTAAAATGCCAAAGCTAAGTGACAAAGAAGGGAAGTTGGATAGCAGTGATTTACTAAGACAATTGGTGAAAATGTGTGCCTGTCAAATTAGTCTTTATATTTTATGGAAAAGCCCTGTAGTTGCACACATGATTGGTATCCTTCATGGAGTGATTTTTTGGTGATTAATGGAGAAAAAGTCACAGCAGCAAGGAACAGCTGAGGAGGGAGGCATGAGGAAGGGTAAATGCACGAGTGTTTGCAGGACAGGTAAGTTAAGCACCATCAGCAGAGTTGAGGAAAACCAGGAGACAGTGCATGGAAGTGACAAAAAGATCAGTCATAGAGAACTCCAGGGTGAAGGGACTGGCGCTGCAAAACTTGGCACACTGGAAATGGCCAGCCTGGTTGGGACCAAGTTATCTCCTTTATATAAACTTCACTGCAGATATTTCTATTAGGACAGTATTTGTCATCTGTTTTTATGATTCTCTAAAGTGGCTGTTACTGTCACCAGACAAATAATAAAGAAAATGTTCCTGGGGAAGCACTGCATGTGAGTAGGATATCTGCTGCTGAAAAATATTCCAAAAATTCCTTTTCTGTTATCTAAGTATTGATGTGACCTGATGGTGTCTGACTGCCCTCAGGATTGTGTCACCAAAATCACTTTTTCTAAGGATCACAAGGGACCATGGCTGAGGAGCCTACGCTGTCTGGGTAAGCTCCTGTCAACCACGAAATTCATTTCCCTAGTCTCAGAAAAGCACAAATTAGAAAATGTGGTGTGTGGCTCATGGCTTCCAGCCCTTGCCTGAATATTAAGAGTTAGTCATTTATAGATCCGTGATTAATGTCACATTTGCTTTTTCTTTGTTTTGCAGGCACGATGTTTTCTGCTGGAGTTACATGCACACTTCATCCTTTAACTTGTATGGTCCCAGGACAGATATGCTAAGCAAAAAAATTCTTATTACCATTGCACAAATGAGAAATGAACATACAGAAAACCCTCAGCAGTTTGTCCAGATTCACAGACGACATCTATGACCAAATATTGCATTGACAACAGATCAGTGTGAGTGCAGTGACCAGATGTGGAAGGCTGTTAACTGGGAGGAGCTCTATGTCAAATGTGCTCTTGCAAGCTGCTCTGATAATTGCTACTGGACTCAGCACAGGTGCTTGTAAAGCAGAATTGTTGGGATTTATTTTGCACATTCATATCTTAGGAATGGATTCGTTTAGGCTGTTCTTGGGTTTTCAGTACATAACACTATACTGATGGGTATGAGAAAAGAGGCTTTTTTGTATTTTTATGCATTACACTGAAGAGTCCTTTATACACTTATTTGCCTAAAAACATTGAGTTTGCATCACAATTTGTCATAAAAGTCTCCAGTGTCCTATTAAAATCTGACAGAGAAATGAAAAATTATTTAGATGTCTTATATTTTCTGGTCTAGCACATAGAAATTTTTAATTTGAACAAAAGTACATTAAGCTGAATTTTCAAGGAGGTAAAAATTCACAGTTTTTGGCTAACGTTGTTTCAACTATTTTTTTTTGCCTTTCGCTCAGTTATTCTTTCAGTGTTTTTTTCTTTTTTTAGATTCCTGTTTGCCATAAAAGTCTCTCGAGAGCTTCATTTTGTGAACAGGCATTCTATTAAATGTGTAATTGGATTCGACGAGATATATCTGCACTTTGAGAAGAGTTTTTCTGTCTTCCCTGTAGGTCTAAACTGTCTCAGTTGCAGTGATCAATACTCATTGTGGCTGGTGGGGTAGTTCAGGTCAATGTGTAACCAGGAGTTATCCCTTGCCCGTGGCTGAGGCAGGTGGAATGTCTCCAGGTGGATCACTGAAGCTCAATGGTCTTTAGCCTTATGGTGCTTTACTTCAGAACCAGGGCTAATCTCTTTTGCTAAAGAAACAGGTGGATATAGAGACTCAGAGTGGCTATTTGACCAGAGAGAAAGACAGACTTCAGATCTTTGACATTATTCCTAAACAGACTGTGTGATTGCTGTATTCTAAAGAGAGAAAAGGATGTGGCTGGATCAACAAAAAGTTATATTACAATAATCTTTAATACCTTCAGTTATTTTTCCACAATTTACAGTTCCTTTTCATTTTTACATTGTTACTGTCTTAATCAATTTTTACTTTAGGACTGGGAAATCTGGTATGTATATTTTCAGTAAAAAATATGCATGGGCATATGGTCCATTGGCTATGAAAGATGTTTTTTTGAAGAAGGCTATTTATGACAAACTTCTCAACCAACTCTATATCCCCCTCCTTCCTATATGCATTTAGCTAGCCCAGAATGCTTCTCTGAGACAAGGTATTTTCCTTGCTGCTTCTTTTAATACAGTGTTGATGTCTTTGGCAAAAGAAACTCCAGCAGAGAGACAGGAAATGTAGCGTGAGTTTGGAAATTTCTTCAGTTGGTTGGATGTGAAAGCAGCATCTCTCTGACTCAGGAGAATTTTGTGGAAGTGACTTGAATGTGCTAGTTTGTTACGAATTTAACAAAGCCGCTATCCAAGCAATGTACACTGTCCAAAAGCAGTCCAAACACTACCAGAATAACCATCTTGAATGCAAAATAGGCTGAGCCAGACTGCAATGTACAGCTGCCACGTACAATCTGCAATGTACAGATTTAGAAGGTACCAGAAGTGATACCTTTTCTACACCCATCACATCTACATTTACCATGGGAAGAGCCATTCCCTTACTAAAAACGTATCAGCACTGCATAAAATCAGTCTGAATAAAAAGTACCCTTATCAAAACAAAGCCTGCTATTAGAGATGAAATTTTAATGGGACTCTCATTTTTTCAAGCAAGCCAGATTAAGCATTTGCCCTTTTATTAAAGCAGTAACTTCAATTATGAGAGCTGTAATTAAAGGCATGTCAGTTGCCCAAAGAGTGCTCATCTGGTAGATTATCTAGACCTTTTACTAATGGACTGAGAGTAAAATAACTTCCTAAGGTGTTTCTCCTCTCCCTCCCAACATGAGCCAACTTTCCTCTCAACAGAGGTGGTGCTTGTGGTATTTATCAAAGGTTTATTATCGTGCTGGAATGGGAAGGTCAATATCCATCTTCAGGTGAAGAGAGGGGTCAACACAAGAGTTGTGTCTGTGTGGGTCTTGCCTTTCAAATGCTTTGTGCATTTTCATTTTGACAGAACTGGAGCTGCTGCAAAGGCTTGATGCAGTGAAAGTTGCTTGCTAAGGTGCCTCTTCTTGGAGAAAGGGAGAACCCTGGAACAACGTGCAGAGATGATGCTGGATAGTCCTGATGTGCCTCAAACTACTTGCAGAGGGTAGGAGTATTAAATTATTCCATTGCTGAGGAAGGAATTCTGCATGATGAAGTAAAATCTTTCATATTTGGGGTGTGGCGGCCTAATTGTGGCTGATTACTGGTTACTTTTTTCTTAATAAAAACCTTCACTTATTCTTTTGGCTTCTCCCATTCAATTACTGTTAGCTTTGATTCAAAATTTGGTTCTAACAGACAAACTGGTTTCCTACTATATTCTCTTTCCTCAAATGCAGTCTTAAATACTACCGTATTGCTATTTAGACCATCTTTTAATGAAAACTGAATTGTGATGTCATCTTAGGCTTTCTTATCCAATTTTCTCCCATAATCATGCTGATTTCCCGTGTTCTCTTCTTGGCTTGTAACGCACTGTCATATTCTGAAGGGGAATCACCAGGAAAGTGTCTCAGCAAACAACGTAGCCAACTCAGTAGCTGATATGCTTGAAGCAAATATTTCTGGTGTTACCAAAACTGACAGGAATTGTATGAATGCTAAAGTAGCAGGCAAAAAAATTCAGGGAAACTTGAGCAATTCTGTTTCGCTCTATAAAGATTTGCTTCTGTCATTATTTACAATGTCTTTTCTTTTTTCATGCAATAATAGGTAAAGGGAGATCTTTGCCACAAAAAGGTCTCTCATCTGTCAGGTCTCAGACTGTGCAACACTAGAAGTAAAAGAATGAAAATTACTTGAATAAAGATGTCTCCCATTACTCCCAAATATTTGTGTCATATCTGTGCAGGTAGCTTGTCAGGCTCCCTTAGCAGCCAATGCTGCTTGAAGATTAATCTTTCCCTAATTCAGAGCAATGCATAAAAATATTAAGAAGCATCTTCCAGCTACTTAAAAGGTTGACTATGGTACAGTTAATGGAAAAAATATTTGGCATTTTAAGAACCTTCAAAGACTCAAGAGAGACATGAGTTAAATTCTTCCCAAGCCATATTGATTCTTACCTCACGCTCAGTTTGGATTGATCTGTTTAGAATGAAGGCTTGGCACTGAAGACAATTTTAAAATGTCAAAGAGCCAGTGTAAAAAAAGAGTGAGAAAATGCACATAGAGAAAACTGTCATCAGTATTGAAAAACATTGCCTTTCTTTTTTGTACTGACTAGGCTTTATTTGGTATTTTAAAAAATTGGTTATGCGCATTTGTTTGGAAAAACGTCTCAGGAGCAGCAGAGGGGAAAGATTCCCAGTTACCACCACTGAGTGAGGATTTCCTGGCAGCTGCTGAAAGATCACTTTAATCCAGATGCAGGAAAAGGGACTTACTCCCTTTATTAGAGAAATAAACCCTCAATATGTTCAGCTCATGACCCACAGCAATCTGAAAGGGCTGGAATGGTGCACTGCACTAGAGAGGGCTACAGTAGTTTCTTTTTAAAGGTTGTCTCTTTGGCAACATTGGTTTTACACTGCCAAGTTACTGGGATGTGCAGGCTGCAGCGGCTGCCTTGGTATTTCTCTGTGGCCCTTTAGGACAAAGGGATAAGTTTTAGTCCTTTGCAAAGTCTTTTCTTCTTCTCTCCCTCCTTTCCCAACAACACACACACACTCAAAATATGTGGTTTTTTCTTACCTGCCTCCATAACTGGAGTTGATTGCTATTAACATCCTGACACTTCTGAAATGGTCGGTAATTCTTTCTGTGCATCTGCTTGCAAGATTGACTAAGTGTGACTTTGGCCTTTCTCCTGAGGAGACCTCTCTTCAGACTGCTTTGAATTAGGAGTGGGATACACACCACATAAGGGTTAGGAGAGAAGTTCCTTCATGCAGGATTGCCTGAAGACCTGTGCCAGTGAAACCGGTGGCAAAAGCAAACAGTCTGTGAAGAATGCAGAGCAAGGGGAGAATCAAGAGTAATTTCACATGGGGGGGTTGCAGTTGGGCCTAGAAGGACATTTGCAGCTTTCTTGAAAAACTATTTATAAAGGAAAAGCAAAGAGAGGGAGAGTGTGAAGACAAGAGGGTGGGAGAGAAAGCAGAAGCAGAGACTGGAACATGCAATAGTTGTTTCAGGTGCAGACACCAGCAGGGAAAGCAAAGGATTTATCCAGAGCACCTGGAGCCTGATGCAGGAAATGGAGGGAGTGGATGTGCAAATATGCAGTCTGAAGGAATCTATAGCATAATACCCTTCAAAGGGCTGTTTTAGATCACAGAGAATGGCCATCACCATCAGGCTGAGCTGACTTGTGTGGTAACTATGCAAAGTTCCTAGCTGAAAAGATACTGAGTTGAATTTGCACACATCTCGGAAAAAACATCCTGAAAACCCATCACTAGTCTGTCTTGGAAAGGTGGGTACAAGGAACAGCAGAGAATGTCTGTTCCATAGCACAATCTCCTCTTTTCATGACTTCAGCCTGAACTTGCAGCAGTTGTTTCCAGAAGAGCTGCTGCTGCTCAACAGAAACTGGCAATGGCATTGAATCATTTGGCTGTGCAAGTGTTTACACCAGAAACTCTGAGCAATACAGGATTAGAAAAATACATTGATGAAAGACAGGGGAGAATCGAGTCTTCATTTTACAGTCTGTCAAGATTCCCTTGTTTCTCTTTTTTTCCTCAGACCATATGGTAATGAGATTATTTTATTATCCCAGTGCAAATGTTGAAAATGGAAAGAGTTGGAAAAACTACCTTTGTGTTTCTGGAAAGCAAGATGGGATTTATTCATTAACAAGTTCATCTTTTTATTAGTATTGCATTTTTCCCATCAGAACAATCAGGCTTGATTCCAGAACCAAATTTCTTTGACGGAAAACCCTCCCAAGGAAATTAAAATGGTGATTTTTATGTCTATTCGTTAGGATTATTTATCATTATCATTTCGCTTTCAGCAGTTGAGGACACTTGAAAATCCGAGGCGGGCTCCTTGAGCAGGTGGCGGTGCTGGTGGCGGGAGGCAGCGGTGTGTGTGCTCCCTCTAGTGAGCTCTGATCCCCAGCATCTGGGATCAGCCTGCCCGGGGCCTCTGGGCAGCTCCCAGGGCTTCAGCCACAAAGTGTTTTCCTCCTCAGGTAATACTCATACCGTAACTCTGCTGTTCTGCCTGTGGAACCTGCTTGCACGGGCTGAGTCACTGCCAGAGCAGGGGGATACAGGGGAGTCTAGGTCTGCCACAGGTTTGCTGAGCACGTCACTGTGCTCTGACTCTTCTACACCTGTGTACAGTGTTTCTGACAATCCTTTTCATCTTACTTAGTCAGCTCTTTAAACCTTCTTCCGATGAACAGCAAGTTTAAAATAAGGAGGAAGAGAGCACTGACGGACATCATCCCTGTGTAGCACTTTGAGATGATCAGGCAGAAGGAAATCTCAATGGAAGATAGAGCCTGAAAGAAAACAGTCACTGTTGGAGCACACTTCCAGTGCAGTGCAACTCCAATCTGACGGTAGATTGCTCACATGTAACCTGCAGCTCTACAGTTTGGTCATACTGACTCTATAGTAACACTTGCTTAATATATTAATATTGAAGGGGGCAGGAAAAGTGTGCAAAAATCTAGTTTTTACTGGGTATTTCTGTATTTGAGTGGTGTAGAGATAAGCATATTCTCTTAAGGAGAGCCTGGGATATAAATATCACGTATCAACTAAGAATTCAAATGAGAAGTAATAAAACCTACATGTTATATTTCAGACATGGTTCTCTCATTTCCTGGTTAGCAGCAAGGATATAAATGAGAAGAAAGGGAAATACATGTTGGTTTTGTCCTAGTTTATCCTCCAGCCTTTAAAACATGAAACATAAAAACAGAGGACCAAATTATTTAATAGCTATGTGTGATTATTCACAAGGTTAGAGAGATCAGGGTCTAGGTTTGCAAGGAAGAATAAGGATTCTACTGAAATGGCTTATTTCTCTTCTTGGACAGAAAGGTACCTTCTGATTGTCCTCAGAGCAAACATCAGTCCTGAGCAAGATAGCAAAAGAAATACATGCCTAAGAGGAAAAGGAAGGAAATATTTGTTTGGACTGTCATAAGAAAGCCCCTGTGAAATCTGGATTTGGATAATCAAGTTACGAGTTAAGTCAGGGAAGTAGAACATGACTTTTATTTAAAACATATCAGTGACAAAGCTGTTCCATAATGCACACAAATCATTAAACTCCCAATGCATCTTGAGCTCTGAGCTGGAGGGAAACCAATAGATTTCACTGCCTTCCCTTTTGGCTTCTGAAAAGGGCAAAAACTGTGTAGCCTCCAGAGGAAACATCAGTCTTGGCAGCTCTGCATCACCTATTTCTCTTCAAACTGTGGTGAATGGAAAAGATGTTGACCTCTAAGCACAAATTATCCATTCATCATGATGCAATAGAAATAGCTGAAGTTAATAGTCACTAAAGTGTGATTTGTCTAAATATGTATATATGTTTATATCCTTATTTAAAGTCTATAAAACACTTTGGTTATGGGCATATTTTCAAATATTTTTACTGGAGACCAGGCAGAACCCTTAACTGTTTATGGATATTGGAGATTATGAAACTGTTGTGACCACTTGAGATTTTTTTAAGAGTAAAATACATGTCAAGCTCTTTTAGTTTTCTTACACCTGTTGTTTATTTACAGAAATTCTACTGCCATGTACTGCGTTGTACAAGAACCAAGCATTTAATAAACTCTCAAGTCTTCTGCATTATCCTTAGCCAGAATTAATTTACAGAGAAGGAAAGTGTAGAAAGAAAGCCAAAAATCTTACTAGAAAAAACTTCCCCAGATTTCAGTAGGTATTTCATTCATGTATGAGATATCTTGACTCTCAGAAAACTTGTTCCCACCTCTCCCTTCCCCATCTTTACCGGCAGGAAGTCTTGCAAAATCAGGTTGAAGCTCATTAAGTTTACCTCTCTCAGAAATCTTTACTGAAAGGCACAAGATATGTGTGAATGGCATTAGAGTATAAAGGCTTCATGATTCTGACAGTACTTCCATAGAAGAAACTAGGCTTATCCATAGAAACCAAGTATTCTCCAGAACTCCCTCCTTCCCCACCCCCTTTTAGCCATACAAGGACTAATTGTGGTGTCAGCTGCCACAGGAATGCAAGGCATCTATCTGGTGAATCAAAAGAATAGCAACTGCTGTCAGCAGCATTCCTGTTCCTCATTCAGGATTGATGGCACAGAGAGCAGTTTACACAATCTTTGTCCTGGTTACAAGGAGGGGAGGGGTGTAACTTTGTATGTGGTTTAAAATGCCTTCTTTCAAATACATATATGTACACATACCTGTATGGCAACTACACTTATTTTTTGGAAGAAATATAGTATTTATGCTTGCCTACTGCTGACTACATTCTCTAAGCATCTTAGGAACTTAAGATATTTGGGGTTACAATGGTGCTATTTCCTTTTTACTAACAGTAGCTCAGATTTTCTTGCAATGATCTGAAAGTTCTTGTCCACTAAATAGAAGATGACTACTGTGTTTGAAGTAGGAATATTTTCTCTGGTCCCTTAGCTGAAGTGCCACTCTTTGAAGTGTAATAAACTAGGCATAAGTCCAGCATTTTATCTCAACTCTAATATCAAACTTTGCATTAACTTGGGAGAGAGTTGCATGTCTGGAAGGCCACCAAAATTGGGCCCTAAAGCTGCAAGCCAGCTGCAAACCAAGACAGTGGTATAAATTGACTTTTGTAGCCATCTAATACGTAGAAAAGAAAGCCTGTGAATATAGAGCTCCTGTTGTCTGGACCTCTGTTTCATACAAATTATGTACATATTGAAATGAGACAAAATTAGTAAATAACATTAGGCATGAAGAAACAAGTCGCTGCTATTCTACCTGGTTCATTTTGATGCTGTGGTTAAAAAACCCAACCAACCAAACAAACAAACAAACAAAATCCCAAACAAACAAAACCTGTATTTTTTTCTTATCCAGAATGCTGACAGAATTTTAGTGCCTTGTTTAGGTGGATCACCATGAAAGAGCATCCTTGTTGCCTTTCCAGTAGGCCAGAACTGGTTCAAGAAGATGGGAGAAGCAAAAACAATTTTTTTTAAGTTGTGATATTAATTTTTATGAGGATTTTTTTTTAATTGCCAAGTCTTACTCAACTATATTGTGTAAGTGAACGCACTCAGAGCTGTAGGTAAGAAAACTGATAAAAATATATCCTCACAGAACAGCTTGTAAGAACACACCGTTTTATTTCTCTTTCTCTGATGTATGTGACTGAAGATATCTGTTCCTACAAGCAATTCAAGAGGCCCAACTGTCCTTCAGACAATTGCTGAGACTTTAAAGTTAAGAAAGTAACTTATGCTATAATTTTGTTTCTGTATATGCAACATGATGGATTTCATTCTGAGGAGGTAGTTCTACGGTAGACAAGACTCCAAGACTCTTGTCCTACCTTGCTTGTGTATAGGCTGCCTCCATTTCCTCAGTTTGAGGGAGAAAAACTTGTACATGGTGATGGGGTAGTAATTTATACACACATGCATTTTGACAACTAATATTTGCAAAATATTGAGGTTGTAGACAAGAGTTGCTCTGAAAATTTTAAAACGGCAGCCCTGGGATTCAGCATCTTAATATTGAAAAGGTGACCATTCAGTCACACAGGAATGGAATTAGTGTTTCTCTAAACCTGTAGGTGGTTTTTTATATCCATGTACTTCTTCAGTAGTCATTCTATGTTCATAGTGATATAAATCAGAATAGCACTTTCCTTCTTTCTTCAGCTGGGACCTGCTTTTTCACAGCTTACTACCTGAGCTGAAGATACATCCATGTGCCATATAAAGGCATACTTACTGTGCCATATGAGGTCTTACTGTAAAAAAAACCCCCACAACAAAATGTGAGAAAAATCAACAAATGAACACCACCACCATCACTCCTCATAGCAAAGCCCTGTTCCATTGCAAACAGCATGTAAGATTTTTGCTTAGATGACAGGTGCAGGTTACATCCATAACAGTCAAGAAGCAAAAGAGATCAATAAATACGCTCTGGCCACTACGCTTTGCAAAACAGTTGGTACCATGCTGGGGCTACTTAACAAAATTAGAAATAGAAACAATTGACTCATTTTATTACTTTAATGAAAAAAAAATGTATTAGAAATTGGAGAGCCTAGTAAAAATTTTGAAAAGTAGCAATTAAGTTTAGAGATAAAATTAAGTACACTTAAGGAATGCTGAAGTGTCCATTCCACAACCTCTGTGTTTTTTAGAATAGATTTCATTTTCTGGAAAACAGATACAATTTTTATAGCCTGCACATAACATTGAATAGGGTGTTTAGAAAATATTATTGAGACTAAAAATCCTATTATTTCTTTGTTGATTATATTATTTAAGGTGTGTTGTATGAATTTTTTAATCCTGGCATAACAATATATAGAAAGAAATGTTTTCACTTTTCTTCAATTCAGATCATGTTGCCCCAGAACATAGCATGAGGGAAAACATTATCAAGTCATTATTTTACCAGATTTGTGCCAAAATACTGAGGTATGAGTTATAAGAATGATCTTGATATGTTTTAAGTTTCTTGTTGTACATAATAAAAGTGATAATTAAATGCATAAATCTGAATTAATATTTAAAATTTATTTCTCCTCCAGGGCAACAGTAAAATAATGTCTGAAACACTGTAGGCAGTGCCAGTCATCCACGCCCAAGGAAGCTGAACTCTAATTACAGCTGGAGAGAAGAGACTATTGGAAAAGTTACGTGGAAAGGCATTTTCTTTTCACATGAAAAATTAAAAAGGTTGACTTGTTTATCTAGCAAAATCATAACTGCAAGAAGATATTTCCTAGAATACATGGAGCAAAATGGGAAAAGAGACATTTTTTTAAAAGGGCAGTGTTATGAGGATAAATCAGCTATGAATTAATTTGGGCTGAATATTACACAAATTTCCAGCAAGTTGCAGAGCAGTGGGGTCAGAAATCTTTGGCCCTAGTTGATGAATGAAGCAAGGAATTTTGATGAGACTGCGTGAAATGAAAAGAACCAGCAACAACTTTACCCTTGTCTTCCTGTAAACAGAATGAAAACTACCTGGGGATGTATTCTGAATTCAAGCCTTCTTAATTCAGTTCACTTTCCCTACTTTCTCTTGGGTTAAGGGTGTTTGACTTCTGAAAGAGACTTTTCAAGTGGGAGTTCTAGTGTGGTGAAGCCAAGCCACACCACACTCAATGGTTCCAATGTCTGTTGTTCCTGGTTGCTTTTTGTCAGCAGAGCCAGTGGTGTCTGCAAGAACACCTTGGAAGCTCTTCTCTCATCCAGACTAATAATCCCTAATAATTCAGTTGTGATACCATCCTGTAACTACAATTGTTTCCCTTTTTGCTGAGAAAACCTTAAGCTAAATCTCAAACTGAATTGCCTTGAATTTTAAGTTGCAGCTTTGCTACAGTTGGAATGTGTGGTGTCTTCTAGGCTGTTTCTGGCAGTGCTTCTGCGTGCTTTAACGCAGGTGGGTGAAGGGTTTCTTCTGCTGAGACACATTTCTCTATGAGCAGTCACAAGTGTGAGCTCTTGGTAAGGATGGCAAAGTCAGCTCAAGTTCTTTGTGCCCTCTTCTATTTTAAAACTTGGAAAAGCTTTTACAAATTTATAGTTCTATTCTGTCTGACCTCCACACATATTTTTCTTTCCTGGAGAGGAAGAGACTGAAACGTTGGAAGTTTTTCTGGTTTGCTTTTCACTCTGGTAACTCCAGCAGTCTCACCAAGAGCACAGCACCTCAGAGAGTCACACTGGGACAGTGAGGAAATGCTGAAGCAAAAGCTGGACCGAGCAGCAGAGAAACTTCTTAATCCACCTTTGCTGCCAGAAAAGTGCTTGTGTAAATATACCATTAACATGATGTTTAACCCCATGTTGTACAAGACTAATTGGATAGCTGACAGGTAATAAAGCGAGTGCTTAAAAGATTGGAGACTGGGCATATTTCCCAAAGAGATAGGGCTATTCTGAGAACTTGCTAGAATCTCCCTCTGATGGGTACATCCATCTATTAAAAAGCAGCTCTGTACATTTCCACAGTTTTGGTTTGTTCTTGTAGCTCAAGTGGAGGATTCCTACATACAGCTTATGATATCCACGATTGATGGATTGGGTGTGACTGTAACTCCATTAATTTTCACTGGCTCTAACAGCCCTCTGAGAATGATCTGGGAGCAGGAGACTGCTGGCAGGAAAAGCATCTGTCCTGTTCCTGGTGCTTGTCATATGCTGGTGACAGACTGGATGGGATCACTCAGATTTGACTCTGGAAATTAGGGAGAGCCTTTCAACATGTTTGCACTTGATGTTATTGGAAGATCCCAGTGTAAGACAGACCTGAGCCTGGTTTAAGATGACCTTCTCCACAGATGAAGTTGCAACTGATCAGGTTTATTTTCACAGCTGTGATTAGGCAGCACTTTTTGGCTGTTGGATACAGCAGGCCTTGGGCACAGCGTGTGCAGGTGTTTTCTTTTGTAGTAGAGCTCCCTGGGTGGTGGTTTGATGGCAGTTCACAATGACCCACGTTGGTGCTGGTGTGGCTCTGCCCTGGGAGGGTGTACACACTCCTTGAAAGGCAGAGCATGATTCTGCCTTTGGTGCCCAGGATGGCCATATGGTCTTCTCATACATCTCCAGTTCTTTCCTCTTCAGCTACAACAAACAAGGTAAAGAAGTAAGGACAGTTTCTTGGAATCTGACTTAGACCATAAAGAAAGGACTGAGTGGGACTGTGAAGCTCTGTTGTCATACTTGGAGGCAGGGGGACCTTGGACACCCAAGGAGATGTCACAAGCCCATGGTGCTCTGTGGGAGATGAGAAGGACTTACACTGAGCTTCACTTATGTCCCACTTTGGCACAAGAGGAGAGATTTTGTTAGATGAAAATGTCTCGATAGACCCCAGTAAGAACAGTGTACATAACACCATAAAGGAAGGTAAAGACAGACAGCTAAAACTGTTTCCTCCAGTCTTGCCATGGGAGCAGAAAATGTCCTTCATATTTCCAATGAACAAAATATTACATAGAAAAACAATTGGAAGGTTTTGAAAAATACAATTTTGTGAGAAGTTATTAGTGAAGGAAGATACTCTTAGAAGCTATGCATAGGTCAGCACTGAATTCATCATTTAACATATTCAGCAGTCAATGTTAAATTCCTGCTCCTAACATTTGCAAGTGTATTGGAGATGTGCTCTGCCAGACTGTAGAAGCAGTTCTTCAGAGAGATCAGGAATACTAAACAACAGAGTTCATTTAAATTAAATGCATTTTAATATGAGATGAAATCAAATAATGTCTCTAGAAACATGGGCCAACATTAAAAAAATAGGGGGAAAGAAAAAGTAGTGACTCTGAAAAACAGATTAGAGGGGGCATTGGATCAGTGTCATAGTCCCTACAATGACAGAAAAGGTGGCATGTGCTTTGGAGTAGGGAGAGAAGAATGCATGGAAGCAGTAACATAATGTTATGTGTGAGTATAATTTAGAACCTGGAAATGGTTTCCATTTCATACATTTTAAAAGGATATTAAAAATTGCAGAGTCTGAAGAAAGCAATAATATTTACTAAAGAGGAAGAGAAAAAGCTGTATAATGAGATACTTGCAGATCAAGTTGTTCTTTATACTAGAACAGATGGAGAAATTACTTGATTTGTATATAAATGTTCCATGGGAAGAACAAATGGATACAAAAGTGCTCCTAATTTAGCAGAGAAATACACAACAAGAGCTAATAGCTGGAAATTCAATGAGACAAGCTTAAAATTAAGTATTAGGCAGGGAGTTTTTATTATTATATTTATTTAGTTGTTACTAACCACTGGCAAAATGAACACAAATCAACAAAAGCAAGGGTGGGATATCTTCAAATTAAGAGCCAACTTTGAGGTAGTCTGCTTACTACAGCTTAAAGACAAATACAGGTTACAGACAGAGATTCTTTCTGTCCAAAACTTTAAGAATTTTGTTGTATTCAAAAGAATATAAGCAGTGAGGAAATATTCTTTCACTTCTTTGGTAATATCCTGGAACACATTACCTGTACCATTTTTTCAATTGTTTTCCATGTGTTTAGCATGGCTACATCTAGTTACAATTTATTTTCATCACAGTGTGGTTTTTTTTATTATTATTATTGATGTTAATTGAACAGATATCAAGCTTTCTTATTATCTCATGTGGTACACTGAGCCTTACTCTGAGCCAGACCCTTCCTAATTCAGTAGTGTATTAAATCACAGTCCACCTGTTTTTGTGGCTGCTTTTTTACAAGGTAATAGAGGCAAATGTGAAAGACACCAGAAAAAAAGAAAGGTGTTAGGATTTTTGTAACAAATGAGAAAAGAAATCCAGAGATACTTGTTCCTCAGGATCTGAGAGAGATGCAGAATTGCTAAGGACTCCAGAGCCCAGCTTTCCTGGAGATGGCTGAACAACTGCCTGCCCATGCAAAGTGGTGAGCAAATTCCTTGGCTTGCTTTCTTTGCCTGTAGGGCTTTTGCCTTACCTACTAAACTGTCTTTATCTGAATCATTTACTTTTTTAACTTTTATTCTTCCCATTCTCTCCCCTTATCCCACTGAGGGGGAGTGAGCAAGCAGCTGTGTGAGGACTAGTTGTTGACTGGGGTTAAACCAAAATACAGACTTAGTTATTGAAATGAAACTGTCCAATATTTGTACCCATAGGCAAAATTATGTGGTAGTGGATAAGCAGAGTTCCATCTGGTCTTAGAGATGGGCAAAATTTAAAGCACAGGCGCAATATAATGACATAAAGCTCAGCTATTTAGCCTTCTTCCTCTAAGTGCTGTAGTCTGCATGCATTAATTATTTTTCTATCTTCACATTAACAGGCTGAGTTCTCCATCATACCCATAATTTTGATTTGAACAGGCTCTGTGCTTGAGGTTTTTCTGTTTTCCTCTGGTTCTAGCTACAGTTTGAACATCTGTCTGGACAGCTTTGGTTCTGCAGTAGTTAAACATCCTGTGACTTGTCTTCAGTTGTCACATTCCAGGTCCTTCCAAAAAGCCCATATGTGCTACTTCAAACTTTCGTTTAGCTCATTAGCAATTTAAGTGTAGCTTGATGGTATGCCAGATGCTTTCCAGCTCAGAGAAATATGCTCATCTGAGTGTGACTCCCTCCTATGAAATCTGCTTTCTGCAGCAGATTTCCTCAGACAGACCAAATTCCTTCATGGCCAGGAAGAAGTGATTCAACATCCCCTTTTGTCCTGTTTGCAGGGATTCACTGCTGCTTTGTGCTCTGCTCCCAGCCTCAGCCCAGGACATGCTGGAGGGTGAGTACTGGGGCATGTTGGTGTGGCCACTGAGAGCAGGTCACTGCAGATACCCCTGCAGGGTCTCAGGGAAGATGGATGAAATACAGCTGCAAAGCACCCTCTTGCAAGGGAGAACCTTTTTAGTTTAAAGTGTATGGACAGTATCAGCTGTCTTAGATACTGATTTCACTGAACATTCCTTGTGCTTAGCAACATCACCATTGTGATACACCAAGTATGCTATTTGTGAATGGCATATTCTGTGCTATTTTCCCTTCAGCCCTTAACCAATAAAGTGGCTTTCTCCATATGCTTTCTCCACCAGAAAGGAAAATCTCTATTTGTAGATTGATCTACTTAAGGAAATGTGGTGCTGCTTCTTGTTTCTTAAGATTCAGAGCTCTTCTAGACTGTTTTTTCTGTATAAATTTCTAGGGGAATGAGCGAGAAAAAGAAATGAAGGACAGAAAGGATATTTTAGGCAGCTGTTTGGCAATCTGTGATATAATCTGAGCTCTTAGCCCCACAGGTGTCCGTGTGACACACCCCATCATTATTTATAACCTTTTTGCTTTTACAAGCAAAGAGGGCAGGAATGTGGAGGGAAATTAAGCCAGATACTTTCCCATGCCTAGGTGGGGTACTCCAGTTCATGGGCAAAGATGCTGGGAAAGAATATTGTGAAGGCTGCTCATGAGGAGCTAGTGCTCTCATGTCCCTACACTGCTCCTAATTTTTGGAACAAAAGTAGGAAAAAGACTTTCAGCTTCCAGATTGGTTGCAGCAGAGCCTTTCGTGAGAACTGTAATCAGTCCTGAAAATTCTTCTTTCCAAGAGCCTTCAGATTTTTTTTTTCATCATATACAGAAAATAAAATGAATGTATAAAGAGGTCACACATGGTGTTTCACATTGGATTTTAAAGCTAAAGCAGTGTCAGGCTTAGTATGAAAGTAATTTCATTAGTTTTATTAAGTAGATGATCAGTTACAGCTTTTATATCTGCATCAAGATTGGTGAACTGTAAACTTACGTGGCAAATTGGTGAGGTAGTACCTTTTAAACTATGAAAAAACAACATTAGCTGAAGTGCCCAGTATGTCTGCTTATTGTAGACAGCTGAATAAAACTGCTACTTTCAAACATAGCTGCCATTTTCAACCAGGTGGCTACACTGAACAAATGATTGCATTTTGTTCACGTGGAAATTTGCCAATGTGTTTAGCTATTTACAGGATTTATTGCTGATGAAACCATCATAATATGGGTGACCAAAATTGGGAAGTATAACAGTGGTACTTGGGATACATATATTTTTGACAGTTGTTTTCTGTTTACTGTACCCTTATTTTTTTTCTCTACATTTTTTGCTACATGGGCTATCATTTAAAAACCCAGAATTCACTGCCCACCCTGAAAGTTTGCTGTTCCTTGACTTCTTTGGCCTCTGTCTCAAAAGAAGGATGTTATAAGTAAAAACAGGGTAGACATCTCAGTTACTCCAGACTCACAGAGTCTTTAAAAGGAGGAGAAAGCAGGTTCATCAGAGTGCAAATTCAGGGAATGCTATTCCAGGGAGATATGTATGTGCTATTCCAGGATGAACTCTGTAAGAAGTCTGGGTAGGGTTTGTGTGACTGTGGTGTCTTATGAGCAAGAAGAAAGCTCAGAGAGAAAAGTGTGCATAAAAAGGCACTCATCACTAATAAAATGGCTTTTAAGCCCTCCTTTCACCCCCTCCTCAGAAGAAGATATGCACAGCAAGGAAAACTTATAATGGATTTTGAATTATTCTGCATTAATTTTTACTTCCCTGTGATTTGTGGTTACCTCCTAGTTACTTAAATGCTTTAGGGAAAGTGCTCTGCAGACACCAGCTGTACTGACTGACTCAGGTGGTTTTTAATTTTGTTTAGATAAGTATGGTACTTGCTTCAGACTAGGCCAGGTGAAAAAATGCTCCTCTTCTAGGTAAGAAAGTCACCTTGCTTAATAGAAGCCAAGTCGTTTTGGGCTTTTTTTTTTTGTTAGGAGTTGTCTAAGTCTTGCTCAGAGAAGACTGAGTGTCCCTAGTGATGGAGAGTGCTGCTGCAATCTGCTGTGACAGTGACACTCCTGCCTCTCTCCCAGGCTACAGCACTACAGAACATCATGATGCTGTTCTGGCAGGTATTTTTGCTGGGCTGGCTGAGGTCTGTGGAGCCCAGGAAGATAAAGGTTCTTAGTGAGAGGAGGAATCTCTGCTCACTTCTTCAGGAAGTAGAAGCTGGTTAATTTTTTTCTTGTGCCCTTCAAGTACAGGACTTCCTTGCAGATGGCACTTCCCTTCAAGAGCTCAGCTGGCTGTCCCAGCCAGCAGCTGTGCTGTGCCTACACAAACCCAGCGTTTGATAGAAAGGCAAAAAGAAAAAATGAGGATTTGGTGCATCTCTAGCACCCCCTGCTCTGCTTTCCTGGAAGAGAAAGGCTGTGCAGTGGTAATTTCCATGTGCCAGCAGACTGGAAGCAAAGATAAAGCATTCAGGACAGACACTACTGTCACCATCATTGCAGAAATCACGGCCAGGAAGCACAGGGATGACTGAGTGCACCATTAACCTTGTTCTGCCACACTGTACATTGTGTCCCTGTATAGCAACACACTGAACATCCACATTTGGATCAGGTCTTCCTGATCACCTCTTTGAGGTGAATGATTTTATCATCCCTCCCTACCAGGCTTTGTTTCCCTTTGCCAAGTGGTGTGACGGCACAGGAGCTGAACTCCTGTCAGCTGAAACCTAGCTAGAAGATGTTCTCCAGCAGTTAGTGTGTGCTTTGTACACAGAAGCAAACTAGAGCAAACAAAAATATCACAAGATATGCACTATCTGAATTTTGAGTCCTTAACAGCAGATATTTTCCCTTTTGTTCTCTCCTATTAAGATGATTTACATGCAGGTGTCAGGAACATTTACAAGAAATTAACTGTGTTTACCCAGTTTTCCTCAGAGGACTGATTTATGATATACTGACCAGCTTTCTGTTGTTTCCAACTTATCTTTTCCCTTCTCATTGTCTTCCACTTACTACTTTGACTGACAGAGTCCAGTCAGGATAGGAATTAAAAAATTTCAGGTCATTGTGTAACTATATGCAAGTGAAAGTTGAATCTTCTTAGAAGCTCAGTCAGTAAAAATAATGAATTGCTTCTCCAGAGATAATGTGATTTTCTCTGGCCTTGCAAAATGTGAGCATACTACTTGACTTCATACACCTTGTATTTTATGCCTCAGTGTGCAATGATCATTTGCTTCTAACAATTAAGCTGGGGATAATCTATATCAATCTTCTTAATAATCTTCTATTATATAATAACAAATGAGATGAGAAATCATATACCCTTACTCTTGTATTAGTTCTCTGCAGAATGTATTTTTAAAGCTCTAAATTGCACAATGCAGCCTAACAACTATTAACTGCCTACAAGTACATGCTAAGGGATAAGTATGTAAAAGCAGAAGCACTTGTTTCAGTTCACAAGCTTTTCGAGACAGGAGGAAAAAAAGTCCTTCTGTTAAAGTGTGGAAAACCAGCTTGCTGAAGTGCTATAATCCATTCACAGAAGGATTGGGAAGGATGATTTACTTGAATCCTCTGTAGAGGCATATTGTAATCCTTACCAACTGTTATCAAATTAACCATAGCAGTGAGGAATGGTTACAGCCCAGGCACCACAGATAAGGCATGAACACAGAGAGATAAGGCTTCCTCTGAAGAGATGATAATGCTATAACCACAAATACATCGTTCTCTAACTCCTGTCAAGCTGCCTCGAGAGTGGGGGAGTCAATAAAACATTCCTATCATAGACTAGAGGCTCACTTGTATTACCCAACAAAATCAGTCAAAACAAAAATTTCATTTTCTAGTGGCCTTGATGTAGATTCCTCAATCATTTTCTAATTAGGTGTTTCTTGGATAACTTGTGATGTTCACTGGGGAACGACTAAGACGTTTTACACATGATTTTAAAAGATTTTCTCCTGGTACTATCAGGGACCATTAGGACTTTCTAGCTCTGAAGCATGGAAGCTATTAAAGCGTCAGGAATCTGGAGATCCTATCTTTGGCAGTGTAGTAAATATACTGATATCAAAATGCTAAGTGCATAATGCTGAAGTCATTAAAAAGCAAGAATGATTTCTTCAGTGAAAGCACACATTCTTAGGTAATAAATTGCCTTTTGAAAAGCAATGCCTGTCAAACTCACGAAAGTTTTCCATTAATCTGTGATCTTCCAGAAAGTGATTGATAAATATTTTTAACTTCATTTCCCGTTGCACCATTTAATGAACTCACTTGTGCTTGGTTGCTCCCCATTAAGTTTTGTAGGAGTGTGTCACCTGATTAGGTTCTTATTTTACTTAGATGGTTTCAAAGGTGTAGCCAAATTACAAGTCTATGGATGGCTAAATTTAGCCACTTGCCAGTTTTTTTTTCTCACTCATATGTCATTTAGAGAAGCCAGTGTATTTTTCCCACATCATGCAATAGTACAACAAGTAGCTAAAATTGTTTCCTCTTCACACTGCACAAGAGACTTGATTTTAATAGGACCTGTAAAATTGACTCAGAAAACCTTAGCGAGACTTGAGAATCTGGGGGTTATACTTAGGTCAAAGTTGAAGTAGAAAATTTGTTCTTTCTAGCCCATTATGTCTCTGAAGGAAGCTCCATGGAGATGATCCTCAGGATGATTACTTTATAAGTGGGAAAAAGAACATACCAGGAAAGACTGGGTTTAAGAGCTGTCAGGAGGACCTTTGGTGTCAAACCTGGATTTTTGGGCTGACGGTGGTGTCAGCCCTTAGCTGTTCCATGGGCTTCCAGAGCAAAGTGTGAGTGAGGGTGATGCCTCTGTTTTTGGTAGTGGCAGATGATGGGAAATTATAGCAAAAGGATATAATCTAGATTGAGGGTCTCTGGGAAACTGATCTTCACTGAGTGCCTTGTAAGTGGGAAGTGAGACAGTTTCTTGAGGCTGCCTCAGCTCTGGACCAAGAGCAGTGTAAGGGAAGACCTAAAATCCCAGATGGACTATTCTGCTGGATTAGCTCCAGACTACATGTAGTACTGCCCCCATCTCAGTGCCCCAAGCCTCAAAGAGCAGCAACAGGAAAATGTTGCAGCTCATGACCTGCTCGAACAAATGCCAGAGGATAGAGCTTGAGCTGCTGATGGGGACAATTGGTGACAGTGAGCTCTGATCTAACTGAAAAGCAGGCATGGCTTCAAAGGATGGGCTATGCTGAAGCTGACTCAGAGGGACTTTTGGGGGAGACTCAAGTGTTTATTTGTGACCAGAATAGGATCATTTTAGTAACAAGCCTTTAAAAACATTTCTTGCCAATTTTGTCCTTTCATCCACTGAAAGGATTCTGTACTCAACTGCATCCGTCTTGTAAAAGGCTGTCTCTGTTTAATGACTTTGTTCCACTTCATCCAAAGATTAATAGCAGCACAATTATTAATTGTGAATCTATAGCTTTTTTGCCAAGGTAGGGAGAGTGTAACTGCTCATAAACATTAGCTCCAGATGAAATGCCACGTTCGAGGTCTCAGCTGTGAAGCTGTGCTTTTAATTAATTTTCAGATTTTTCATTCGTTCTCAGAGATATCACAAGAATCTGCAAACACTCATTTAATCTCCATGGGTTGAACCCTGCTTTCATCCTCCTGGTGATGTTTGTTTGCATAGATGACTGCATTCTTGAGCCCACTGGCACGACAACGTCAAAGGCCTTTGAAAACTCTAGGAGCCTCTTCCACAAAATCAGAGGTCAGAGGGACCTGCCACCTAGCAGCAGGATTTGACTGCAAAGACTCCCAGCCTAAGGAGATGCAGTAAGGAAAATGGCTCAGAAAAAAAACAGACCAACATCAAGACACATTCATGCTGAGAGCATCCTTTAGCCCATGTTGTTAGCTATTCCATTGTTTTTCTATTCCTGCTAGAAATGGTTACAGGACACAAATCTGCAGACTGTCAGATAATTTTTGCACAGTGGTCAAATTTTTGAGTTAATCTTCAACAAATTGAGATGAGTTTTTGACACTGAATGTTGCAGGGTTTTCCAGCCCCAGAATTTTCTTTTTCTTGGCAGTACTCCCATCTATTGGAATTGTTCCAGTTTTCCATGATTGATTATAATATAAATAATTTATAAATTTTAATGAATTGGAGAACCCTTCAGCTAAGCAATTTTAGGCATTGTGAGGTGCAAGTAAGTTTCCCAGACTTGTTGATTACTTATGCCCATGTTAAATCTTGACAGATGTGGCCTTTTAAAACTATTTTACAATGTTTTGTATTATATAAAATAGATGAATTCTCATTTTATAATTCTCTTTATAGAATGTAAATATCTAGTGAACATTTTAGATTTTTTCTGGTGTCATTCATCACATCTCTCTACCTTGAAACGTATTAAATCGTTGGTCAGGCGCTTCTTATTAAAAATTCCATCTTATTGTTCTTAATTATTTTGCCTGTTGAGATTTCACTGAGTTTTTAAATTACCATACATTGCTCATGACTTAGCTGCTTCTTCAATTTTTCCTTTCTTTAAATATTCATTTCCTCTATAATCTTGCAACTAGGTCTCCTTATCAGTAGGATTTTTTTTTTTTACTGGTAATAGTTTTGGATATTTTTTCCTTTTTCTTTATATATAAAGTGGTGGGGCTTGGAGGTTTCTACTAGAGTATCAGTAATTCCAAGTTTATAGCTCTTGAAGTTTTTTAATGGTTCTGGTAACAACTATTCTAAGTGAGAAAGAAATGGCTTTCTAAGTTTTCCCCAGGGTGTATACTATGATTGACTGCATATTCTGGATGCACAGTGTAGATATATGTTGACTATGATTTTATTTCGTGCATGAAGACCAATTTCGGTTAATGCTTATTTCCTTTTTTGCTTCTTAAGGAGAAATTCAGATTGGAGTCAATTTACATTAAACAAAACAGGTCCCTTTAGTATGAAATTTGTCTGTTCCTTTCTTCTTTTCCTGTTTTTCAAACTCAAATATTGAATTCCAGCTTTTTGAGATGTGTAGTACAGTCTTTCACCTTAAAATCAGCTATGACTTGTTCATTCTGCACATTGTAATTGGAAGTTTAAGGAATAGTTTGTTTGGTTTTCCAGTGGGATTTTTCTCATCTGGGATAAAGCTTAATCCATCTGTTAATTTTACTTTAATTAGTTACAACTTTAAACCTCAAATGTTTTAAATTTATTAATCTGATTCAAATTAAACAGATAAGTGCTAAGTATGGTGGGCCCCAGCTTGCAATGTTGCATTGGAAAATGGAGATACCATGTGCCAACTTAGTAATATGTATTGTTGGTTTATTTTAAAGTGTGTGGTCTTTGTGGAAACAGAGCATCTTAATAATAGTGGTTTCCTTGACATATTTATAAATTGTAATCAGACTTTGAAAAATGCAGCAATGTAAGTCATGGTGCCAGGACAAGGAAAAACAGGCAAATTCCAGTTCAGTTCTCTCTCCATCGTAGAGTGAGAAATCAGTATGTCAAGTTTTCATGTAACCCTCAGACAGGCCTGAAACATATTTCTGTTTACATGTTCACAGGGTCAACACAATTGATATTATACCCCTTAAAATTAAATAGTAAAATGAATGTGAAAATTGTTTTGTATGTGTTGGTATTCTGGTCATACTCAGATGATCCTGGAGAAAAGGTCCCTTTAGCCTGACCCCAGTCTGATATGGAGGTCTGTATCTCACAGCTGCCTCTGTGGCGCCAGTCTCAGCTGCCTTCAGCATACCACAGCTCTCTAAGCCTGGGTAGCAGACAGGAGTTAAGGACAGCCTAGCAATCTGTGCTTCCCTGCCAGTGTTTTTAGTTTGTGTGTAGCTGTTTCAGCATAACCCTTTTGCTTCGCTGAGATTAACTTGTTTTGCATTTTTAAGCGTCTCAAAATGAAGCCTAATAGGCTCTAGGGCCCCCTATTTTCTGCAAAACAATAGATTTAAATAAATTAAGAGTTCCAAACAAACCCATCAGGGTGTCAGCAGATGAATCTGAGCATCCCAGAAGCTGGAATGTGTCTCCTTGACATATTTCAAGAGCCAGGGGAAGGCTTGTAGCATGACAAGCCAAAGGTCTGTGGGGGTGAGGTTGCAGAGTTCATTCCCTGTCACACAACAGGGCATGGCAACTGCAAAAATAAACTCTTCATTGTGGCAAGCAGTTAGAAATAATCAGGGTGATGTAACAGGTAAAACACCAAGACTTTTCCTTCTCATCACATAGTATGGGCGAGCCATACATTTTAATCTTCCCATCATTCCAGCAAATTTTTCTTAAATCTGGTCTGGCTTTTTCCCTCATAGATGAACACTGCTAGCCCCTTTTGTTTACTGTCTGGCCTCAAGCCTATGTACACATTTGTGTGTGTGTATGTGTGTGTGTATACATACACAAAGGCAAGCAATACGTGTATGCACACACATATCAGAAAAGCATGTTCCTTTGTGCTTAAAGTTACTGCATATGTAATGTTGTGAGTCTCATTTTGTGCGGCTGGACTAGTGCTGCTACAACTACATCTTTTCCTTTTATTTCAGTGAAGTTAAACAGTTGCTTCTGGGTCTAGGCAGCCATAGGGGTCTCTTACAGTCCCCCTAAAAGCTGTGCCACCTTACCTCCCTAGATTTGTGTCAATTGTTCTCATATATTAGATGAATACTTATAAACTATGGCAAAAGTGGGCCCAAATAATGCTTTTCTTCTCATTGCAATCAGATCCCAACAGCCTTCTGAGGTGATGTGAGGTCAGTTTTTCCTGTGCAATGCCAAGGAAGTGAAGCAATTTTCATTTATGCTTTTAGGGAAGGGTGGCAGTGTCTATCCAAGATTTTTCCGCAGTTTGCAGGGTCAGAGACAAGGTTGAAATAAAAGCACAGTATGGATGTTCCTTTGTTGCTCTCCCAGCCCTAGAAAAGCTCTTGGGGAGGTAAAATAGGTTTAAAAGAGAGTGCTAAGATGTCTATTTCTGAGACCAGATAATGATCTATGTGTTTAAGCTTCTGCTTCTGGAAAAAAGAAGCAAACTTTAAGGGTTTAGTGGTTTTAGAGATGGAAGCCAAGATCCTGTCCTTGCACCCTCAGTAGCAGACGGGGCCTTGATGTTTGTTTTAGTGCTCATATTGCACCCTGCTCTGGAAGCACAGGGTTCTTTTATTGAAGGTGAGTGATAGTAACAAAGGGTTTTCTGAAAAGACTGAGGGCACCTGCTGATGTTGAACCGAATCTCTTCCCTTTTGGACAGTCAGGTTGGGGGTGTGTCAGTGGTGGCAGCTTGATGTTAAAACGCAGTTGTATGCCTGTGCAATCACTTTAATGTCCAACCATGGCTTGGCACAGGCTCCTGCTCTCTCTCTGTGCTAGGGAGGCAGTGAATAGCAGCAAGGCAGAAAGCAGTGCTCTGGAAATTTAAATGTGCTCAGCCAGCATATTTGCCTGGCCCTGCATAGTGGAGCTGCTGGTGCACAGATGGTGAACCACTTTCCAGAGCTGTTCCTCTTCTCTCCTCTACACATGCCTTACGTGGGCACCCACTAAGCCAGGAGATGAAGGAGGTGTTTGGTTTCCTTGTGAGAAATTAAATAATATATTCAGCTGAATCTGATCACTCCCCACTGAGGAAGTATTTTTTTCACAGAGCTGTCAGCAGAAAGCAAGAGTGTTACATTCAGTTCATGAGCAGTGAGCCTGTTGTATCAATTATCCAATGTTTTTGGTGGTGGTGTGCCAAGATTATGCATCTTGGTTTGCATGGGCGTGACCAACCTTCCTGTCTGTGCCACCCTGAGCTTTGGACTAATTTTCTTTAAAATTCGAGCTTGCTTTAGGCTACCATGAGCAAGAGAGATGACAGCTGCATCAGTGTCTGTCATTAAAATCTGAGAAGTTGAGTAGTGTGTTGATGGCAGCAGGGTTATTTTCTATTTTTCAACAATGTGAAAAAAAAGTCAGATCAATTATGCATCTCACTCCTACACTACTAATGGATGGACAGACAAGGGTTTTATTGAGCTGACACCTAGCATGCTAAGTAAAGAGAAAATCAGTTTGATTCCTTCATGTAATGAATGATAAGTAGATGAATCAATGGGGTAAAATGTGTGACAGATAACAAATAATTACACACTGTAATTTTGTGTGGATGCCCTGACACATGAAAGTAGGCATGTGCTGGTGTGCAGACTTGCAGTCACTTCTGATTGTGCCTTGATGTTTAAATAATTTCTGCTTCCAACTGATTGCCCAGATGCTCTTAAAATTTTAGGATCTTTTCAGGGCACAGAAACTTGATAAATCTCTTCTTCATGAGCATTAGAACTGAATTTAGCGAGTTGTTATTTTGTTTTTTTTTTTCCCAAGGAATAACAACACTCTATTACAAATTGTGATATTTGCAGTTATCTCCTAAACTCCCAAGCACTGCTCTGGCTTGTGGGGAGCTGCTCTCAGGTGACACAGAGGACAGGCAAGTGTCATGCAAACCATCCTCTTCACCACTGGCTGTAACAGCAAGGCAACAGCAGAGGCAAGGCTTTGCTCCATTGCAAATCAATGCTGCACTCATATTAATAAATCACCTGGCTTTTTATTTATACAATGAGTGGTGAGGAGGAAAGGTAATAATTTTAATTTTATTCTCTCAGGGAGTCCATGAGCCAATGATGTTCTGTGATATGGATTCATAGCCCTGGATTATCAAAGCTCTGTTTAGTTCTTTGTTTGTAAACGATTCTCAAAGCGTTGGTAGATTGATTCTGACCAGTACAAGATCTTTTCTTCCATTTTCTTATTCTCTTGACTTGTTCTCTGATAGGATGGTCAACAACTCTGCTAATTAGTCACTCCACTGACTCTTTTTAGGAGTACAAAAGTAATATAATTTTTTTAAAAATCACTTTATATGCAGTATCTATTTATTCTTTTCTATTAATTCAAAAAAGAATAGCCTATAGTCATGAGATGTAATTTTTCTTAAGTATATGGATTTTAAATAATTCTTTAAAAATGTAAATAATGTTTACAAGTAACTGCTGTCTTTAAAAATAAGTATTTGTCTCATATCAAAACACAGAGCTAAAGTTTCAAGTTTCCCATTTGTGCTGGCCAGGTAATCAAAAAGCTGGCTTCCTGCGTTCATAAATTGTAATTTATCACATACATAGTTTCTGGTGTTCACTTTCTGTGAATAACTCCTGAAGAATACAAAAAAATGGCACAGCAAAAATAATACTTGCAGCAAAGGATGGACTTAAAACATCTAACAAATTTAAAACAGGAAGTGTCTTCCACTGATAACTCTAATGTTTTGAATTTTGGAAATATTATGAAGGTTGGCTCAAAGATTTACTTTATCATAACCATGTCATAGTGTACTATGAGATATGTGTTATTTTCCATGTAGTAAATTGTAGCATGTCTATGTATGGAAGGATACTGTCCATCAAAACATAGTTTATGGGATTATTATATAATTATTCTTTTATTTTCCATTTGTGTTATTTTGCAAATCTTCCCTTGTTTTGAAAGATCAGAATTAGAGCAGAAATTCCTCATGATTGCAGAAATTCCTCATGATTGCAGTAAAATCTTTAAGTCCTGTTAATGAATTTATAGAGAATATTTTTTTTTACTGATTGACTGAAACAATTAGTAAGAGAAAAAATAGGTATCAGTGTTCTTAAGAAATAAATGCAAAGGTCTCACAAGCTCTGAGTCCCACAGAGCCTTTTGATATTGAAAAGGATTTTTAGGTCAGATGCATGTTTGCTTTTGTCCACATACTAGCAGATAAGGTAATTTTCTGAATTTATTTTTATTGTCTCATTTTTTGATCCTATTAGGTCAGCAAAGAGGGGAATGTATAGCCTGACATCCACCTCCTACTGGAAGCACCAATCATTTACATCATGGCTGTCTTTGGAATTGAGAAGTGAGGTGATACTCTGAGGTCTCAGTTTGAGTACACACTCTTGTCTTGGGCACTTTGTCCTCAGGTAGCATTTGTTTAGAATATTTGGAGATACTTTTGCTTTTTTCTGCATCCAAGCAAGGAGGAGCCTGACAGAGCCCTTCCCTACATACAGCTTTCCTAGGTTAGATTGAATTTTCTTAACTTCCAATACAACCACAAAATGTTGTGTGATGTGACACAGAGCCTAGAGAAGAGCCTTGTTTTCCTGAATTAGCAGGTGGGACAGCCACAGGGTTTAGACATAGGCCATTAGTGTTTTTCATATTGATTATGTATGATTCCACCACCAGATGATGATCCACTTTGCTGTTTAGCTGAATACGGTCTCATCCTGTCTCATATTTTACTTAACTTGGTGTGCTTTATTTACTGTATTCTCTTAACCTGCCAGCTTCAGAAATATTTATAAAGGAGATGCAGCTGTGTTTTTTTCAGCAACAGGTAGAACCAGATGTGAGCATGTGCACATGCATCTTTTATTTAAAGATTTCAGGCTCAAAGCCTTCCTCAGGTATGAAACAAAGTTAGCAGACGTCAAAGCTAAGCACAAAATGAAAGCAATTGCTCAGGTACATACCAAGGGAACCACCTCTGGAAGAAAATGTCATTAGTATGTACAGAATAGAGACAGTTGATAAGGCACTTACCTTGCTAAGGGAAAGGAAGGAAAAATAATTTATAGTCTGTGGAACATGGAAAGGTTAGTGGAAGGAAAAGGAAATTATACTATGTCATGAAATCAATCTCTGTTGAATCTGTTTTCTCATGACCAGTAGTTCAAACTGTTAGCTCTAGGCTCACCTTTGGAAGGCATTTTGGAGATCTTTAAAGATCAGGTCTGTGAGATCAAATGTGGCATGGTTGTGAAAAGTGCTCTTTATATAAAATGGGGATATTAAATCTGTGTCAAGAGTCTTCTCACACAGCTGAATCTCAGAAATATTTCATTCAGCACTTCTAGTCCTTTGAGTGTGTCATGCTGAGTCCCAGAGGATGAACTTTTGAGATTGGAAAGGCTCTTTTAGGTCAGATGTATGTTTGCTTTTGTCTGCACTCTAGCAGATAGTGTAATGTATCTTGTTAAATGGGATTTACTCTGTCTAAGTCTATTGACACCTCCCTTTCATCTGCAAGACAGCTGTACCCAAGTGCTGCTGCTGCTATACTCAAATCCTCAAGCCTATACTAAGTTTTTATTGACTCAATTCTGAAATTCCATGTTGTTCTTAAAACCGAAGTCAATCTCCTTCACTGTGACAGTACACCACAAGTGGGCAGGGCAGCTCCAGAGCACACACACTGCTGCCCCAGACATGAGATCTGCCCCTGTCGTGCTGTCCCCACTCTGGAAATAATGTTTTGATTAGGATAAGGACTTCTTGACCCCCTGGACTGATCTTGCAGTTGCAGCCACGCAACCTGGCATTTTCTCATTCTGTGAGGTTCCCTGCTCATCCTGCATCTCTTTCACTAATCTTGATTCCTTAGGCCATGGTCAAGGAGATGCTCAGATTGCCCAGAGCTGCTCAGGTTGGTCACTAGTTCAGGTTGCTCAGAGTCCCATCCAGCCTGACCTTGAACACTTCTAGGGATGGGGCATTCACATCTTCTATGGGCAAAGAGCCCTACTACCTGTGCCAGAGCCTCCCTCATCCTGTGCCAGAGCCTCACCACCCTCACAGTAAAGAATCTCTTCCCCACTTGTCCTATCACTACCTGTCTTGGCAAAAAGTCCCTCTCCAGCTCTCTTGCAAGCCCCTTTAGGTACTGGAGGATGCTATAAGGTTTCTCTGGATTCTTCTCTTCCCCAGGCTGAAAAACCCTGTCTCTCTCTGTCAGTCCTTGTAAGAGAGGTGCTGCACCCTCTGATCATCTTCATGGCTGTCCTCTGAAGTCACTCCAACAGGTACACATCTTTCTTATGCTGGGGATCCTGGACCTGGATGCAGCAGTCCAGATGGGTTCTCACAACAGTAGAAGGGAAGAATCACTTCCCTTGCCCTGCTGGCCACACTGCTTTGGATGCACCCCAGGATGCATTGGCTTTGCTGGGTCGTGTTCAGCTTCTTGTCAACCAGCATCCCCAGATTCTTCTCAGCAGGGCTGCTCTCAACCCATTCTCCTCCCAGTCTGTATCAGAGCTCGATGGGACCTTCTTGCTGCTCAGCTGTGTCCTGGGCTCTTCTCCCTTCCAGAAGCCTCATTGTTCCAGTGGCAGGTCTGCTGTCACCACACCTTTCCTGGTTCCATAGATGTAATGAATACTGAGGGAAACAGCTATAGCATCCGTGGCACCAGATAAATGATTTCAGGTATGTCATTACTACTGGGTGCCAGTTAGTGGAAGATCTGGTTATCTTTTCTTCACCAACACTCATTCAGGAGTTGGCTGTCAGGAAGGTGGGATGGCAATTCCTTTATTTCTTATTTCCTTCTCCTTAAGAATCTTTCTGGTCTGTGCTGTTATTCAAGAAGGTGTGCTCACCTTAAACTAACACCTTCTCTTTGACAGCAGCCACTGTGGCATGCTTCAGAGGGATGCAGGGAACTCCAAGGGTTGATATCTCCGTGCAGTTCCATCACTGCCATGTGGGACAGGTGTTTTACTGAGAAAACAGCCAAGGGGCTGTGGCAGGCTGCTTCTCCAAGCAATGGTGAAATGAGACTACTGAAGTAATTAAGAAGTTGTTTTACCACTCCGGTGATCCCTAGAGAATCTCTTGCCATTTTCACATTAAATAAAGCACAGTTAGACCTGACATATTGTCTTTCTCCAGAGTTCCTACCAGAGGTGATGGCAGGGAACAAATTAATCCCAGTTTGATCCAGTTTAATTAAACCATCTCAAAGGTGTTGCATTGGCTTGGATGTTTTGATCTTGTTATTATTTTTATTTATTGCAACAATATACCATTCTTGGTCAGCCTTTTGCTAGAAATACAGTTATTTAGTTAAATGTTATACTCCTAAATAAGAGTCTGGGATACATTAACTTAATAGTATTATTGAGCATAGATGGCATAACTGAGGCTGGTAGAGATATTTCCAATATAGGTTTGCAAACATTTTCAATCAGGTTGTTACTGTTCTGTTCCTTGGGAAACTATGATTATGATAAGAATGTCACACCTGGAACATTTCTTGTTCCCTTTTTCCAGGTTTTTTGAGCATACCTGATTATTCTTTCATTACTGCATAACTACTGTTATTACCTATTCTTTAATAAGTTAGATTGAAAGTACAAAATTATTTTATTGAAATATTTTATACAGTTTTTCAAAGATGGAAACCTTAATAATGAACTTATCACTTTGACACATTCATACAGATTAATAATTCAACACTGCATTAGTTATGCCCATGTTAAAATAATTCCTTTCCTTTCATTTAGCAGAAAAATGCCTACTCTGGCCAACGTGGTAGCTTTATATTTATTCATATGGGTTTTATGGAGCCTGTTGTTATTATAGTGCCTGAAGAGGTTATTACACTGCCTTTGAGTGCCTTGAAATCAATACCGCATATTTACTTCAATAAAACTCAATTGGTTTTATTTCCATTCTATAGACAGATGGAAAATGTCAAGCCTGAAATTCTGAGGTGGCCCAGCCTCTGTCCACAGGTCTTTACCAATCTTGATCTGTGACTTTGGACCATTCTTGATGCTACAGGATAGAGAAGTTGAAACAGCTTTTTGTTTTGTTTAATCCTATTTTCCTGTTGGACAATGCACAGCAAGAGTCCTCCCTGCGTATCAGGTAAGTTACTCACTCCAGCCAGGAGCAGAACTCAGTCACCTCTGAAGACACTGGATCCTTTATCACAATAATGAAGGTGCAGGGAGCAAAGCTGTGCACCAAGGGTTATCCCTGTACCTCGGTTCTGGACAGGCAGAGAAGCATTTTCCTTAATCCTGCTTGTAGAGTTTTCCCAGGGGCTGTTGGAACTCTGTAGTCTGCCTTTGCTCCCTCTGAGCAACTCAAGAGCTACGACTCTGAAGTTCATTCCAGTTAGATTTGTTACAGTTATTTTAAATCACTGCATTTCACAAACAGGCTGAATTCCTAAATCGAGTCCAAATATCTTGTTTTACTAGAAACCAAGAATTCTGCTCTGTAGTAAAATTCTATGGTTGATGTTATTTATCCTATTTTTCAATAATGTTATTTGACCTTAGCAACAAAACTGGAAAATCTGATTTCTAAAGACAAAATTGCAAATAATAACACTTGATTCAAAACAATAATTTTTAAATAAACATTTTTATTTAAGGTGGGTCTTTTGCCCCCCAGTTATCTTGTTTCAAAAATATTCCTTGGAATTTAGTTGAACTCATGCAATATTTTAGTCTGCTCAAAAGTGCATATTTCAGAAGACTTTATTTATCAGAAAAACTTCACTCAGCTCAAGTTATTTGAGTTGAGATATCTTTTTCTTTGGCCCAGTCTGAACCCAGTAAGTGAATTATTTTGCCTATTTTGGTACCAGTGATGTAAAAAGTGACTAACAATGCATACCTCTGTGGTGGGAGGGCAGTGGCTGATTTCTGCAGCCAGTGTACCACCTTCTGCTGAAGCTGTCATCTGCAGGCAGGTGATTTCTTGATCCATCTGTGCTATTCGTTTCAAGCTGTTCAGTGGCTGCTCCACAGTCCTGTGCTGGTTTTTATGGTAGTGCCACAGTAACCTAATAAATCCTTTCTGCCTGCACAAAATCTGAGGATGCTTCAGTTTTAGATGTTGCTACCAACTTACATATTTTCATGGCTTTCCATTGGTTTTTTTTTGCTTTTCTGAATTTGACAGGTTTTTAGCTCCAGTAGGAGGTAAGTATTCACCGAGGGCATTTTATCTCTATCTTCATTTTTCTGCACTTTCCTACTTCTCATTCTCCCTTCTGATTTTCTGTTTCAAAAATTAAGTCACTTTTGCAATTTCTTTGTAATGTATTCTGTGCAACCCTTGTTCACCATTTTTAGGAATTCAAGTTGCCTTCTTAATTGACCTGTCATTTATGGACTGTATCTGTAATTCTTGGGTGATACTTGGTAACCATTCGAATTCTGATGAACAAAGCAGAAAATTTCAAATCTGCAATACTTTGGAGACAATGAGCTGTCTGCAGGAAGGATGCAATTATTATTATTCAGACTGGTTACTAAACTGTCCTTGCTCATCAAACATGCACACATAACTATGCATTTTGAGTGTGAGTTTAATTTGGTCAGCTCAATCTATTACATCAATGGTAGAGTCAAATTAATCTTTTGACATAGACAACTGCAATTTGAGATAAACTGAAACTGTGTTAGTCAAAGGCAAGATACTAGCATAAAATCCTGGCCTGCCTCATTGCTTAATAAGTTTTATAAATATGTATTTCTACAAAATTGAGACAATGGTTTTGAAGAGCTTAGTTCTTTTTTGCTCTATGAAGTTGTAATCCAAGCTTATCTCTCTTTTCCTTCCTTTTTGTCATGCAGAAGTTTTATAAGCAGATCATTCTAAGTGACTGGACTTTGAAACCAGATATGTAAGTGGTAGTAACTGCTTCTCAAAAGCTGAGATGATTTATCAAACACGTGTGTTTTAGTTTGCTTTTTTACTGTTTGTGTTCCTGACATGAACCATTTCTGTCCAGTACACAACTGTGATAAGTCTTCTGCCAAGCTTTGTATCTTCATGTTGCCTATAGCATACATAGTTATAGTATTGCTTCCCTGACTGAAGTTTTCAAGAGCAAGTAGGGCTGAAAGAGTTAACATGTTAGGTTACAGGCCCAGTTATATTACTAAAAGCAAAGCTGGATGAAGAATCAGCATTCCTCTGACATTCCTTCTCCTTAGTCATTGCACATGATCTGTTAATAATAACTTTTACTAGATCGATCTCTACCAGAATTCTCATTACTTGTCCTTCTCTCTGCCCCCAAAAAGAATATGGTAATATCTGTGCAAAGAACAGCCTGTTGAAGGTTATGGGAGTCACAGTTAGATCTCTCTTGGAGGCTCTCAAGAAAGGGTTTTCTTGCTAGTGTTCACATATTCCCATTTAAAGGATCATCACAAGGCTCTAAGGAGTGTCCTGCTGTTAAACAAAACCCCAGGAATTATCCTTAAGCCAGATCAAGTCCAGATGGATGAGGTTTTTTGCAATATTCAGAATAGAGACCATAATTTAAAATATTGACAAAAGATGCATATGTAGTAAAAAGGAAGCTGTTCTGTCAATCTGATAACAAAAAAGAAAATATCCTCTTCTGTACTAGCCAACCTGTTCACATTGGGAGATTTTTGGCTCAAATTCTCAGGAAGGCATTATTTTCCTATGGGCTCATGAGTATCACTAGATGCAGGACCCTCCAAGTCAATTGCATTAGACTTTGAACCTATTTCCTTGGAGTCTCTATGTATATTCAAATCTTGGTTTCCACATATATTTAGATCTGCATTTCCTTCCCCATTAAATCTACACTAATGCAAAGAAAGAATCTAGCCCTTTTCCCAGGAAAGGATTACTGAACATTTACCCCCTCTGGAAAGACTAAAGCAGCTTCTGGTAGATCAGGTGCTATCTTCTGAACATGACTGCCTCTATTAAACTTATTAAGGGCATTCTTTAAGCCAGGGAAATACCTTTCCCAAGTACATTTCACTGTGAAATGTCTCAGGCATTTTATTATCAACCACTAAATGGACAGATATACTCCAGGCAAATAATACCCATTAAATGAGCACAGTTGCAGAAGCTCTAAGTGCAACACCCCTTTTGATAGCTGAGGCAGAAATGCCTGTGACTTTAGTTCCCCTTCACTCCACAAAAGTGAAATCATATTAATTCACAGAAACAAAAATAAAAGGATCATTCCAGCAAGTCATACTCTTGAAAAGGTCAACAAAATGAAATAACTCTCATCTTCATGCTAAACCCTGAAAGATTTCCAGGTTCTCCTGTCTGTGAATTGAAGTCTTGGTTCTGTCTGTGACTCTGCATTTGTAGACAAATGCTTCTAGCAGATGATTTCACTGTAATCCCTAAATCAAAACAAACTGGGAAATCCAGTGCTGTTTGTGTCAGTATCTAACACTACACAGCATGTGTGAGTGTACAACATTAGTTTGCATGCTGGCACGAGCAATGGATCAGACTACGGAACAATTATCTTTACTCTAAAATGGTGCCTTCTATTATAGTGTCTTCAGTTTTAATGAAGATCAACTATGACAAAGCTACACGGAGTAATGTAAGTAGCAGAGTGAAATTGCTTTTTGAAAACAAAAAGCTGTTCAAAAAGCCACAAAAGGACTGGGGGAGCCAGGAGTGAATTTTCTACCCTAACATTTTGGCATTGTTCTGTGGAACCTTGTGCTATCAGCAAGGAATGAAAAATTGCAGTTGACATCTACACCTGGCATTTGTCTCCATTAACGATTAATGCAGGGACTCTGTTCTCTTGGCTTAGTCTCCACCTGTCAGGTACTCTTTAGGAGAAAAGAAAGCAGGGAGAAACCAAATAGATTTAGGCTTCCTTGTTTTGAACCAGATTTTCCAGTGAAATCTATAGGCAAGTGTTATACTCACACTCTTAAGGAAGCAACTTCATTGTGGCCCTGTCTGTCTCCTTCAGAGCTGCTGTTTCATTCACTCATCTACTATGGGAATTTTCTGCCTGTCTTTTCATATCAGGAGCTAGAAATAAATTTTTATACTTGGCCCATCATTCAAAGATGATGGAAAGCCTGTGGCATAGCTGTTTTAATAGAGAAAGTGCACTTCTGTGTCTCTGACACAGGAGATAAAACACTGCTGGAAGACAGAGCCTGAAGAGTCCTACCTGCTATGGGAACAGCAGCTCCTTGGTGGAAATTCAGTGAAGCAGGAAAGTTAGAAGGCGGTTCCTCTTCATGTCTCAAAGGAACATCCCACAGACTGCCAGCAGTGAGCCTGGAATGGCTGTAAGCGGTTCCAGATTCCCCATCTCCTCCTAACTCAGACCGTAATGTCCAAGAGCTTTTTCCTGAAAGCTGGTTGATTTTTTCATGCAATGAGCAGGAATGGCTGCAACTTAAGAAGGCAAAGCAGAAGTATCACACCCACTAA
This sequence comes from Rhabdornis inornatus, assembly GCA_013397075.1. NCBI lineage: Eukaryota > Metazoa > Chordata > Aves > Passeriformes > Rhabdornithidae > Rhabdornis > Rhabdornis inornatus. The sequence continues at coordinate 161,921 of VWZS01002147.1, read as the reverse complement.
CTTTTAAACACATTGATGTTAGAGGTCATCCATGTCTTTCTGGCATGTTAGGGGCACAGTCTTGATGCTTGTTGTAGCTCCCAGGAGCACTCCTCAACTCCTAGAATTGAAGGCACACTACAGCAGTAACCCAGCTCTGTAGTATTTTTGGGCAATTATCCCCACAAAGTAAACCTGGGCCAAATTTTTCCAAGGGTGCTGGGGCATGCTATGCCTCTTCCGTGGCTGAGTTATAATTGTCCAATGAAAGGGGATAGTTTGCTGTTTCACCACGGTCGTTGGAAATATCTTTGAAAGACAGCATAGAATGCAATAAAAGAAATAACAAGACTTAAGTCTGGGCCAAGGCTGTTTCTGAATAGAAAACCAAGAGTTGTTATAGCAACAGATGAAGGAGATTTTTTTTAACAAATTCATGTATCTGAACCTTAGAACCCTAACAGAGCTGTAACTGTGAGAAAGTCTAAATGGTACCCCTTAGTCTTATGTGTGTTTGCTTCAGGCTGACCAAAGCTGAATGCCAGTATTGCTGCCATCACAAGCCCAAGCTTCCAAGACTCATTGAAGACCCAAGCCTTGGATATATCAGCCCAGCCCATGGTCTACTCTAACTGGGACACGGTTTTTGGAATACAATCATTTGCACTGGAGCCCATGTGGACCAGGCTTCCATCTGCCCACGAGGTTCTGTGCAGGCACACCCCAGCTGAGTTGGCCTTGTTTTGCTGCCAGCAGCAGCGTTCTGAAGATCACAGGGATTTAAAGCAGAGTGGCAGCTGCTGTGCCATCTCTCACCTGGCACGGGACATGTCTAATCCACTCACTAATAGCCAAATGTCAGCTGCAGGAACCTGGATTTGAACTAGCATTCCTGCCCTTTGTAATGCTAAAGTAGTAGTTACTACAAGAGTAGGAGTTTTCCACACACAAAAGTAGGAGAAGGGATCAGAAACAGCCACAAAAAAGGTGTTTGTGAATACACATTCCACTAGAAGCCAACCAGATATTTGACCTCAGGTTCCTATTTCTGTAAACATGTATCTTGGCAATGTATAATTCAGTTTCTCAATATGTTGCAATAAAAACCGTTTCTCATTCATCTCGGCTGTCTTGTTGTGTTATGCTACAATTGATTACTGTTAATTCTGTGTTTAATTGTGCTTAGCATAATTTATTTGCTATCCAGTGATTTTAACTGTTGGACATAGCAAAATATGGTTGTTTTCTCTTCTGCTTCCTTCTGCTTCTCATTTGTGGATGCTGAAAGCAGCTGGACCTGTTCCATGTGAATGGAAATAGTTATGGGCATGTACAACAAATTCATTAATCTCAAGAAGGCATCTCATGTACAGCTATGCTTGGAGTACTCTTCATGGATTGTTTTCATCTTTCCCGTCCTTACAAAATTCCTTTCTTTTAGTTTTCCATCACAAACCTATTCTCTGAGAATCTACCTCCTTTCTCTTGCTAATGGGGTTTGGAAGCAAAATGCATTTCAACTAAAATTGGCAATGATAACACGTTTCCTAAACCAAAACGCCCGTCCCAGATATTCTGGAAAAAAGGGAGGCCCTGAATCTTTCAAATGCAATTGGAGCAGTGGGACTATTTTGTACACAGTGAGCCCAAAAGAGAGCAATTTTGCTCGGTGACATTGTCCCTTACTTTTTAAATATATTTTTCCTGGGTTCCAACTGCAGAGCAGTCAGGACACAAATATTTTATTTTGTAAAGTTTAATATTCTGAAAATAATCTATGTATTTTCTGCTCCACTCATTTTTATTTTCCTCTTGGTTTTGCCTTTTTAATCCTTGTGAGTCATTTGTCAGTCTTCTATCAGACTAGGAGTAAACCTTGTTCCACTGGTGCCTAGAGGTTCTGCTTGCCCTTGAAGCCATTGTTGGATGATTCTCTTCAAATCTTACCCTTCAAGGCTCCCAAAGTGCTTGAGTAGGAATCCACATGAAAAACCAAGCACAGGCCAGGGGGCTGAAGTCAGGCAGCAACTACAAAGTGCACCATGATGGCTTTCAAAGAGGGTAAGAACTGTGCATCCAGCACAGCAGCAGATGTGTTTGTGTTTCAGTACATACACATTAGTGTACATATTTCCATGCCCTTTCAAGTCTGAGCACAAGGATTTGTGTGTGTAACCCTATGGTACAGCTAATGAACTTCCCAAGGTATGCAGATGGAAGCTGCTCCTCCATCTCAAAATCAAATCTGGTCATGCCCTCATCATTACCTTTTAAATATACTGGGTTTGGTCATATCAGGGAATATTTCCAGCTTATCCATATTCAATTTATGTTACTTCTATTTCTTATTTACCAAAAATGCACTCCTCTGTGTGAAAAAATGAGATCAGCACTTAGTGGAAGGAAGCTTTTGAGGATGTCTCAGCTATTGTTCACTGGTATCTGCCAAACAGAATAATGACAAAATAGAAGGCAGTGCATACATTGTGTCTAATGTGATTAGTCTTCTAATGCTGAGGATGTAGGAAAGAACACCTTCAGCAGGTAAAATGGACCCCTGAGTAAATATTTAAAAAGTGCAAGGCCACCCTGAAATACAAAAAGCCATACAAAATTGGCAGTTTTTTCACTGTAGATTCTGGTATTATGTATATATAGTACTTAATTACCTTGAGGAGAAACTGCAGTGAGACTGCATGGAGATGGAGTGTTGGGAGAAGCAATGTAAGTTTGATGTGGTAGGTTATGACTAAATCCTTACACCAATTAGATTTTGCAAAGGAGCACTTCAGGCGGCAATCAGAATCATGGGAGGTGAATGGCAGTAGAAATTCAAGAATCTATTTATCTTATAATGCACTGTAGACCTCTCTGCACAACTGTTGTGGTTCAACTCCAACTGGAAATTAAGCACTACCAGGGGAAAATAATGCAGCCTCAACAAAAGTGACCTCAGTAAAGAACTGAGTTGTATCTTCTACCCAGTGTTGAAGGGGAATCTAGTATTTTTTCTGATTTCTGAGTTCTTGCCCACTTTTCTCTGAAGAGTTTGATAGTGGGACAAAGAGCTTTCTGTTTGTTTTTGTGGCTGGGCCTCCAATCTATGTGCTGAACCTCATTAGATGGATAGTGCTTTCACAGGTATGCCTGGGAACTGGATTTCACGATCCAGAAGGTCCATTTGACATCTATAACAGCAAAAAACCCCAAACCATAACCTAATATTTGCATATGCAGATTGATTTCCCATCCTCTGTTTCTCAGAGGATATTTCTTGTATTTTCAGTTTGTCACAGTAACAAGAGCTGGTCAGAAACGTCTCAATTTTTAAATTATTATAAATTGCTGGTTAGAGTTGTTTTTAAAACCTCCCTTAATTTATTTTTTTTTTCTGAGATACCTCAGTAGTAATGCTATTGATAATTATGAGCCCATAATGGAATTTTCACTTGAAAGAGAGACAGGCACAATATTAGATGTAGACTGGAAAATCAGCAGCATTGAAGTGTGGTGGAGAGGGGCCTTATATTGTATGCTGTGTATTGCTAGTGATTGGCCCAGGTACCTGCATGCAAACTATTTTGAGCTGTGTGTACACATAATACCTCCTAGTGCCCCCTATCAAACTGAAAAGCTGTGCAAAGTCTTAGGTTGATATGAATTAAAAACTCTACCCAGCTTACAAACATTTGAGGATGTAAAAATTTTTGTTTGTTAGCAAACTTCAGCTGCCCTTATCTTTAATCCTACTACTGCTTGCATGTCAGTGCAAAGTTACTTTGCTTTGAAAAACTTGTCTAGAAATTTAGGAGTTTTTCTAGTGTCACAGATTCAAAATTGGGGGACTGTGTAAAAAGCACAGGGATAAAATTTCATAGTTGTGTTCTCAACATTTTTAATTACACTGGTGTCTTTTATGAGTGGAGCTTATTAGAAGGTCATAAATAAGTTTCATAGGAACATTTGGGCTCTTCATTTTGTATTCTTTATTTTCAGCCTAATCCAAAGAGCAGATTTGATTTGCAGAGAAGAGAGTGGTGTTAGCATTAATTTCTAAATGAAATCTGAGGATGGCAAATTGTGTCTGTGTGCATAGATTCACAGTATGAACTGGGGCAATAGACTATCCTGTAAATGGTTCCTGGTGAAGCACCATTTTCTTTAAAATGTCCCTTTTTCTCCATAACTGGTATCTTTGGATAGGTAATATTTTGCAAGCAAGGAAAAAAAATCAGCTGTTTCAGTAGGGACACACATTAATTTAATTGCTGCTATTGCATATTTCCATATCAGCAAAATACAATCTGCATTATTTTTCTAGTGTCATAATATTCTTTCCAGTTCAACAGCATTCTTCAAGGTGAAAATCTCAGCTGTTTTCTGATAGTCTCCCACTTAGGAAGAAGATTTAAAATCAGTTGTACCAGCAGCTTGTTCTTGCTGGCATTGAGTTTCTCTTTTCTTCTCCCCTCACTAAGTATCTTAATGCCTTTTTCTGTTCCCTGCCACAGCTCCACTCATGAACCAGCCATGCAAGATTCAAGCACTGGGAGTGTCCTAGAAAAAGGAGATTGGGTATCCAAACAGCTATGTGTTAGCAACAAAAAATATTCCACTCTGATTATGGAGATCTTTGCAATTTGGTTATGGCAGGATTTTGCACTAACTGACATGGAGTGAAAAGGTTATGTGGGGGAAAAAAAAGAGTAAGTAATTGTTGATATGAATGTAGCAGACTTTGTTCAGTTTCTTCACTGACTTTAGGACTTAAGATTGTAGAACTTCATACTGTCCTAATTAGGATGCCAGGGGAAAGAAATTATTTAGATCTTTTTTTAGTATTCTGTAGAAGTGGTAAGTCCTACAAGAGTGTCAGTTAGATCCATGGACCTCTCCAGGGAAGGAGGAGAGCTAGGGAAGCATGATGATTATTTAATGCATACAAATTCTGGACAAGAATAGTTATATCTAATGAAAATGCTGTGGGGGTGATAGCCACTGTTTTAATTTGTCTCCAATTTCAGATGATAGGTCTTGTATTTTACCTCTTTGTGGGTGTCTTCTTTGGAGTTGTAACTGTACAAGTAATGCAGCACAGAAATGTGCACTAGCCATATTATTGAAAGTTATCACGGCATTAGCTTTCAAAAATGAGTAGCAACTTGAAGCTGTATAAAAGACTTTCCTGTGAGGAACTTCATCATACAAAGCATTGAAATTTATTCCAATATTATTTCATTTGAGCTTTTTAATTACTATGGACAGATAAGCAGGTCTGTCCATTATCTTTGCAGAACATTTGTATTAATAATATCACTCAATTCGCAATGATTGCCACAGAATATTCTGTCCCTATTAGGAGCTTAGTTTAAGCTAATATGCAAAAGCCAATCTACAGGGCAGAAGGTTCCCCATTCTCTTCCACTGGGCTCCCAAGTGACAGCTGTTTTTCTCAGCTGGCTGACAGCCCTCCCTTAAGAAATACAGCCAAAGGAAACAGAAAAAATCCCTCCCAGAGCATACCCATAACAGCAAGTTCTGAATGCATGCATGGTAGACAGAACCATTTTTTGTTTTAAGGTAATCCTGCTGTTTATAAAATGTGAGACAAGGTCAATTTGGAATGCAAAACTGTACTTTCAATTATTTACAGGTACTTTTGTGGGTTAGGTTTTCTTTTTCTTTTTTTTGAGATCCATAACATGAAGCCCAGCAATTTATTTCAAAGCATCCCTTTGCTTCTTAGTGGAGTATTTGTAGCTATTATAAGGGATGAAAGAAGATATATTCTAGTTTATCCATCCTCTTCAAAAAAATTAAGTGTCAAGTTCTAACACTGAATTTGAACTTGAAGTAGAGACAGCTTTCTTGTAATGCTACCGAGCTCACCAAAGCCCTATGTGTAATGTTTCTGGTTTGGAATGATATCCAGATTTATATATTTCAAGCAGGAGTGATATTTTTAGTGAATAAGCTAAGCAAATAATTATTTATGGATATTGTTTATGCTACACTGTTCTGTATTTTATCTGTGGGAGAGCCCATCTCTGTACTCAGAACACACATAATGAAACAATGAAGAAATTCAGGGTTTGCTGTAGCACCAAAAGAAATACCCATTTCAGTTTGTAATGAGGTTTTTAAAGTACTGCTGAGAAGATTTCAAATATCTATATCGGCTGCAAACAAGTTTTTGTCCTTGAATTATCTTGACTTCATTTAATTCCGGACAGTTCAATGTTTGCATTATACCTCCACAGCTCTCAGAATTTTAAATAGAAAAGGGCCATTAAGATCCATTGCATTCCCTCTTCTTTGCAGGTCAAGGCAGTATTGTTCCTTAAATTGCATTTTTCTGGCATTTGTCTGGCCTTAGTAAAGACTTGTTAGGCTGATTTTAAAAAAGGACAGCTACAGGAAATGAGCCACAAAGAATGAAGATGAGAAGGCTTCCACTTTTGGAAGCTGGTAAAATTGGGTTATGGTATTCATGCCAAAATGTGGCAGGAGTGTCTTGAAAAGTGCATTGGGGATGACTCCTGCTGATAAGTGCCGAATTGCAAGTAAGGATGTCCACTTGTGTCTTCAGGGCATGAAAACACAAATACTTTATGAAACAATCAAGTTTATGACCTTAAAGCTCTGCAGTTGTGCACTGTGAGGAATGAACAACCTTTTAGGATGCTGGTAAAAAAGTGAGAAAATACTAGATTGAGCTCTTAGATGCATCTGTTCAGGTTTTTTCTCTGGAGTTCTGAGTCTATTCATACAGTTGAAAAAAATGCAAGATATTGTTCTCCTAATTTTAAAAGTAAAACAGATTTTCAGTTCTATATGGAAACTTGTAAGATTTAATTTTTTTCTGCTGACTAAAAAGAAGTGCTTTATCTAAGGGAAAAGTTAGGAATTGCACAGCCAGCAGTAGAATGGTGGAAAATTGGATTTATGCAACTGAAGACACCCTTACTTTCTAATTCTAGTGTAATTATTTACAAAATATTAAAAATAAAGATAATTTAGAATTTACAAGAAATAACCAATATGATAAGTGTTCTGCTCAAATATCTGTTTTAAAAAGTTTTTTTACATCTTTTTCTGGCTGCAGTCTGTGGGTCTTATAAATAAGTTGCAGTTCAATGTGGAAATGGCACAGCTGTTAAAAAAAAAAGGTGACAAATGTAAGTTTATGTAAGTGACATTAGATGGTTTACTACAATATATGACTCAAACAGATTGGATAGTTGCTGGTAAGACTGTCTTTACCTAAAGTTTCCTTCTTTCAGTATGTTGTTTTATTATTATTATCATCATCATCATTTAAAATTTTATGAACTAGTTTTGAAATATTAGCAATACTCTCCATGCTGCCCTCAAACACTCAGAGCCACAGCTCCTTCACTGAAATATTAAGTATTGGCATCTTTCATGCGAGCCTTTTATTTTCCAGTCTCATCTTGTCTTTAAAAACGTTTTCTCCTAGATTTATATGTCCTTTGTCTTCCTCTTCCCTGAAAATCAAGTGCCCCTGTAGGTTTTCATGGTCACCTTTTAATTCTTTGATAAGCACTAGGAATGGGAAAAACACCTAAAATACTATTTAAAATCATCACTTATGGCATGTGAGGTAGTGCATCTTGAAATGAGCAGGGCTGCTCATGGTTGAGAGTTCCAGTCTCTCAGCAAAACCCCAAGGAATACTCTCCACAGCTGAAATCCAGCTGTGCAACTGCAGAAGTTACAGACAGTGGGCTCCTCATACTGAGGTAACTATCCTTGCACTTACACACAGCATATTTGTAGTGTCACTTATTTAGAGTTTCTGTCATCTGGAGAATCCTGGATGCACGTTTGCTGGGTTCCTTTGTTTTGCCTTTTTTCGTGTCAGAGGGATTGGCTTCTGAGAACAGGATTCACACCAATCTGTTAGCACAGCACAACATTCCATATGGCCACACATTCCTCCTCACTGTTTACAAAAGGGTGCCACGAATGAGTTGATGTGTTCATCCACCTCCTCTGAAATACTGAGAAGAAGAGAAGCCCTCACTCAGGTGGGATGAGCAGGAGATACAGCTCCACGATGTGCAGCTTCTAGGAAAGGGGCTAAGGGTGAAATGAGAACTTGAAATAGAGATATTGTCACAAATCCAAACCCCAACACTGTATGGGCTGCTATGAAGGAAATTAACTGCATCCCAGCTGGACATGGTACACACACCAGGAATGTTCAATTCACAAAGAAAATAAATAGCTCATTCCCCAGACCTTGAGGCTATCTGCAGCCAGCTTTACAAACGTCCCTGTGAGATCCCAAACCAACTTGTCAGTTTTCTCCAGCATGTAGGGCTGGACATTTTCTGCAGGTCAAATTCTGCCCTAACTGGTGACACCTGTACAAACACACTTGACAGTGGGGTTTGGGTGGGACTGATCTCCTCCTGGTGTTTACTTAGGTCATGAATGAGCAGGCAGCAACAGCATCTTTCCCTCTGAAGTGTGGTCTCAGTTAATTGGCAAGCTAGAAAAAAAATAGGGAGAAAATCTAGTCGTGGCAGTTTGCTACAATGATGGTTAACAGTATATGGATCTGTACAGTAAAAAGAAAGATCTTAAAACAGCTCTTCAGAGAGGCAGTCTACTTGGAATAATTTTTTCTCTGTCTCCACAGGATGCCTTATGTGAAGAAGCATAAAAATACGAAGCATATGTAAGCTTCTGAACTGGAATTTGCTGGCTGCAGTTAGACATGTAAGTCAGACCTGAAAATAAACCATTTTTAATCCTGTGCAGAAGACAAAAAAAAAAAAAAGGAGTAGAGTGACCACTGTCACAGCCAATAATTTTCCTATTGCTCATGTACCTGAACACCTGCTATATCCTGTGAGTTTCCTGGGTTTCCATCAGGCCTGCCTTCCATGTGGGCTTTCTCTTCAATAGACTTCAGTGTAAGGGACCAGAAACAGGAGCTACTTAACATGAGTACTGCTGGCTGTGTGTAGAAGGGTGCTCTGTATTTTTTTCTTCCCCAATATTTGAGAGAGAGCAAGCACTAGCTAGTATCCTGGAGCTCTTCCTTCAATTAATTACTACTCATTTTAATAAAAGAACATCCTTGAGCAGAAAACAAAACTTTTTTTCCTTCTTGTTTTGATTTTTTAAAGTTATCAGTACAGCTCCAGTAGCTTCATTACACCACAATTTCAAGCTGCTCTCAATTCCACTGTTTTCCCTAGCTCTTGAGCTGGTGTTTGAATAGGGCAGGACGAAGAATGTTACTCACATAGTTAATTCTCTTCTTGTATGCTTCAGTGTGTCCACTGCAGAGGAATTAGACAAGGCAGCAGGGACTGCAAACCAAAGCCAAGTGGTGATTGATCTCTGCTCCCTCTTTTCTGCTTTTGTCTTATGCTCTGTAGGTATTCAGCTGTGTCTCAGCATCTCCTCAACTTCTCCAAAGCCAAGTGTAAGCCTGCATCAAGAACAGTATTGCTTTACTTTCTTCACCTGTAGCTGTATTCTACAGGTCTGTCTAAACACACGGTTGAAGTCATATCCCTAATATATTATGGTTCAGGAAAGTGCCTCCTCCAGCCTGCAGTGGACTTGTGTCTATTGCTGCAAAGATCCTCAGAGCTGGGGAAAATGTAAGGGCTGGATGGGAGTTCAAAGGTGAAGTGACTTTTCAGAAGAAACAGAACACTGTGATCACAGTCTGGAAAGTGAATAATTTGAGGTTAGTTCTCTGTATATTCCTCTGATGGTGCTTGAGACCATCTCTGTGAGGAGGTGTGAAGAACAATTGTTTCTCTGGGATGGAAATGTGGTTTATTGAGGGAATTATGTGTTAAAGAAATTTCCATTGTAACAGCACCAATAAAGGGTGGGGTGAAGAGGTTCTGTGAGGTTGGTGGGGGTTTTGTTTTCCTTTGATCCTTCAGAACAGTATGGGCTGATTTATTTGTCTGAACTGATATTAGTGGTATTCTATGTAGCTACAGAAAAAGTGCAGCTCAAGCTGGCACAGGTATAAAAAAAGTATTTCTATTTTAAGCACCTGTCCATCAAGTGTCTTACTATAAATTCATTTCAAGTAGAGAGATCACTAAGTGACACCTTTTCATCATGATCAAATTAGATTTGGACAAAAGACATTGACAAGACTCACTGAGTGTTATCTCAACTTCTTTGCCATCACTTGTAAAGCACAAACCTTTCTTATCTCTGCACGTGATTTAAGACCACAGTCTTAAATTGTGGTCTGAAATATAAAATATTTTGCTTTTATAAAAAAAATCTGAAGGTTCGGATGTCAGCAGCTCTTTCTTCTGTCTGTGAGAAATCTGCTTATCCCCTGAAAGAAATAGTTAAAATGGCTCTTGCAGGATGCTGATACTGATCTATGGTGTATTTTAAAAGTACTTTTTAAAAGGGCTGGTAAGCCTGACTAATCTACTGATGAGCAATTAGCACTGTGCAGGATTCTTTCTTCACCTCAGACAGGTTTTTTGACAAAATTATGATGAGACTTTACATAATAACACTTGAACTACAGAAGAAACTATAATTTCCTAAATAGGACTACAAATTCCTACATGGAGATTACAAATGGCAGTCCAGAATAATGAGCAGAGATTAGCTAATTAAATTTTACCTGTGCACGCTACATTCTGTTTCTTGTTCCTGTTTTAGTTAGAAGGCTAAGACATGAGTGAGTTGCTTTAAATAAATACTATAGTGCTCTCATCTTCAAACTCAATTAAAAGTAATTACCATTTTTTAAAAACTTTTTCAAGGCAGGGAATTGCAAGATTACACTTTTGCATGTTCTCACAAGTTCCTTTCTCTTGGCATGCAAGCAAGTTGCCAGTCATCGTAGAAAGTGTTTTGGCAGTACCTTCCTGACACTTCTGTGTGGGAGGTGTAAGAAGAAATAAGGAGTTTGCTCTTTGCTGCAACCATTCTTTCAATAAGTGATTTTTGAGATGGTTGAAGATTTCCAAAGGGGAGAATAGCAAGAGTTATAAAATGGCCTTTTAAAAAATTTTTATTTAAAATTTTTACTACATGAGCAATAGCCTGTTGTGAATAGACTTTCGTGCTGTGTATGATCCCACTTCCACCCAGCTCCAGCCACCTAGAACCCAAATTCTGTGCCTCAGATGCTTTCAGGGAAGCTTTCCTGACTTGTGCTTGGAGCCCTTTGGGTGGGGGACAGCAGGGAAGCCAGGAGCAGAAAGGAGGAGTGATGCACCCATCACAGCTGTCTCCCCCTCAATGACACCTACAAGTCTTGGTAACACAGGTTTCTTCGGACTCTGCACAAATTCTGCAAGGTCAAGTGAAGAGTGGATGGTCCCCACTTCCTCTGACCTCGTGGGGCTACCAGCTGTGTCTGAACTGCCTCTCCAGAGACTCCAGATGGAGCCTCTCCATCTGTCTCCATCCTTCCTGCCCAGGCCAGTGGTGACGTACACCAGGTGATCACAAACACCCTGCCCCTTGTTTAAAAAACACAATCCCCAATTTGACCCCACCCCAGTCTCCTCTGTCCAAGCTGGTGTCATGCCTGTTTCTGCTCCATGTCAGGCCTGCAAATAAGCAAAACCTCACAGCCCTTCCCCATGCACATGATGGTTCCACCATTAACCATACATCTTGGGACGATGCCACTTCCCATTTTTGGAGTTATTCTGTGCAGGGCCAGAAGATGGACTTGATTATTCTTGTGGATACCTTCCAACTCAGGATATCCTGTGATTCTGTGATTTCTTCTTGCTTCCTCCTGCCAGGAAGGGACATATTTACAGTAATAGCCATGGCCATGTATGTAACCCCAGAGCACGACCTGAGCCCTTTTTGGATAAAGACTGGAGTCTTCTGTGTGGTCTCTTTTCAGCAGCCTTGCCTCCTTACATTAACCCTACCTAAGGAAGGAAGCAGCAGAGTGACACACTGTTATTGTGGCTTGGGTAATGGTAAATACTCTGCTACGTGACTAAATCACTTGGTCTTCCCCAAGAAAGCTTTAAACCAAAAAAAAAAAAATTAAAAAAAAAAAAAAGAAATAAAAAATAAACAAGCAGGTCTCAAGAGGGAGGAGAAAAGATGTCTTTTACAGGAACAGCAAGCATATAAAACTTATTTCCTGGGAAAGGGCGCTCTCTGTGCAAGATCTTTGAAGTGTGAAGGTTTTAAAGGCACAGGGATGAAAAAGGTAGGAGTCCAAAATCCAGACATTTTCTTTTTTGGAAGAGAAATATTTTCCAATCCTTTCCGTTCATTAATTTTTCCTACTGTTTCTTCTGTGTCTTGAGGCCACATGAGTTTCTGATTCCTAGACAACAGGATCACAGTCTTTTCTGTGACCCCCATTCCCCTCCACCTGCACGTGGCACACTTCATCTTTTCTCCTTGCTGCCCTCCTGCCCACTGCACCTTTTGCATGAGCTGCCTGGACACTTGGTTGTTATCTCACAGACACTTGCCCCACAAACCACTGAATGAAAGGGTTCATCTGCAGCATCCAAGAATGGAAACATTGGCACAAATATTCATAAAAGTCAGTCCCAAGGAAATGCAAGGAAATTGCTGTAGTTCTATTGAAACTAAATCTAAAAGATCACTCTGTGCTTCCCCTTCACTATTTCCAGCTGCCTCATGCAGACACTCCCCCTCCTTGCCTGTTCTATGCTTCTTTGTGCCTCAGTTCCAGGCTGCATCTGCCAGACATGAGCTCTTCCCAGCCAAACTCACTCACTCCCATGGATGCTTTACTCTCCTGGAAGGAGGCAGGTTTATTTTTCAATTCAGTTTTTACTCTCCCAAGCCATATTTCTTTCCAAGGTGTTCAGGAAGATGTGTTTCCACTAAATAAAGACTTGCTCTCCTTTTTGGAGGAGAAGCTCAGGGAGTATTTCTGTTGCAAATTATGACCCATATTTGGGTCATAACTATGTTATTTAACTGTTTCTACAGTTACCAAGGAGTTACACCTTCATTCTCCTCTGTTTTTTTTCCCAGACATATCAACATTAACCTTTGAATCTGAAATGTGTTTATCTGCCAAAGTTTCTAGCGGATACCAGCTCAAAAATTGACTAAAACACTTGTCCAAACCACTAAATCAGAAAAATACATGCAGTTCATTACTAACTCTTGTCACTAGGCATGATGGTGATCAACTGATTTAGGCTGATTATTGGCTGACTTGAGAGGTGTTTTGGGCATTACAGAAGGTATTAGTATTGAGACTTGGGTTTTATTCAATGATGTGTTGAAGAACTTCCAGGACTGATGTCATCTTGCAAGAAGAAATTCTTGAGTCATCCCATGTAGTTTTAAAAATTTGAGGCTCTTTTTGGAAGAATCTCTTTCTCTCACACTTATGGTATTAGTATTCAGAGGAAGAAAGAGTCAGTGAATTTAATTCATACAATCTGGAGCTTTGTGGGACAAGATGAAACTCTGTCCAGAAGCTGTAGACTATAGAGTCACTGGTGGTAGCTGTAGTTTCAATAAGGCTGTTTCAATAAGCCATTTTGCAGATTTAAATTAATTTCATTTTCCTTTTGACTGACCTGATCTCCTTGAATGTGCTTAAAGAAAGTATTTCCTCTGTAAGTGTGCCAAGTGCGGCAAGAAGGTTGAGGGCTAGTGCTGAAAAGCATCTCTACTAGAACATGGAAGGGAATTCAGGTAATTCAGGTGGTTATCTATGCATAAATAAGTAAAAACACAAGTAGCCTCTCTTCATTCAATTTTCAACTGGAGTTCAAGTGACATGTATATCCATGCATGAATATTTGTGGGCAGAAGATTTCAATTGTTCTTCTGCTGGTCAATAAGGTAAGTGTCCAGCAGGACCTGTGCTCGTTCCCCCTAAAAGCAAAGACAACACAATAGGATCTGCTGTAAAAATTGCAGCTTGGCATTCAAGAAAAAATATGATTTTTTAATTTCTAAAAAATGTAATATTAAAAAAATGTATACAAGCTGTACATTTAAAATAAATACATAAACCCAACTGAAAAAAATCATAACTTTGATTTTCTTGAAATTACTCAAACCTTCTTCAGTGACATTGAGCCCAGGTAAGAGGTGAAACTGGAAAATTGAGCTACACTCTCAAAGGAGACACTGCTAGCCTATTATTGTATCTGTATATTGTAGCGATCGTTCTATTCTACCTGTGCAATCTTTGCATGGATTCATCACCCTCCAATGTTTCTGCTGATGAAGGACCTGTACAACTGCTATTGCTAATTATTTCTGGAGGCACAGTCTTGTACTGCCATACCAAACTGGCAGGACATCCACACATGCTGGAAAAACCTCAGACCTCCTTATCACCTTGTAATTCGATGACACTTTCCAACCTTTTTTGGAAACCCATGTTCTCACTGTGAACTGTAACGCCATCTTAACAGCCAACTTTTCTGGGTTTGAAAAAAAATCTGTTATATATATTTACTTGTATTAATGCAAGCTTGGAGAACTCTGAAGCCCACACTTTAGCAATTTCTTATTGGTCCATTCCATCTAGGACACTTGCTTGCTATGCAATCTAGGCAGTGGGAAAAAGAAGAAAATTAATCATATACATANATGTATGTATGTATGTATGTATGTATGTATGTATGTATATAGCCTGCCCTTGAGGAGACTTTCTACAAAACTGTTGTTTAGTCACAAGTTAATAACAATCCTGTCACCAGATAATGAGACAGAAACACTTACAATCCATTATTTGCATTGGACATAATGATTGGTAGGGGCATTGCACATCGAGTAATCTTGTACTAGAAAGGTAATGAATTCACATCTGTCCTCTTCTGTGCTGTGAGCCATTGTCTGTGAGCCTGAAACACACACATTTCAGGATGTCCAATTTTAGGGGGTGGTAAGATCAACTCTCTAAATTGATTGAGTCCTGATGCTGCAGGACTTGTACGACAAGACACATCACTTGTACGAGGGTCAAATGCAAAGGACACATCCAGTCTCTGCCAGCCAATTTATTGATACAGATGAGCTACTTTCAGTCCTTGCTCAGAACCAGAACTGACAATTTCAGAACATGTCTCTGAGAGTTCTCTTTCTGGGCTAATTTTAACAGTAGTCTCAAGGTAGCAGATTTCAGGGTAGATTTGTTCAATTTGAAAAAGATTCAGAGAAAACTTGGCTTGCCCAGGCTGTCTAGTGAGCTTCTGAGACAAATAGAGTTATCTATTCCTGGTTCCCCTGAGACTCATTTCTTCTAATCAACTGACTACAATGCAGGTGATTAAATCTTCTGTGTTAATCTCTACTAACTCATTAATAGTTCTTTCAGAAGCTGATTTTAGGAGGGTGTGAGTAAATTCTCAGCATACGTTGGTAACTGCCCCTCCATTTCCAGCATGTGATTTTCCATGTTAGTTAAGACCTGAAAAGGAAGACTCTGTCAAATAAGATCCTGTCCTCAGTTGTCACTGCTCCCACTAATAATGGAACTTCAAAGCTTTCACTGTGGGAAAGAGGGACCCAGCTGACGAGCAATTCTCTCAAAATCCTTCAGCTTCCATTTCTGATTTCAGACTAGCATGCCTGAACTACAAAATCTATAATTTCAAGAGAAGGGACTTTTTTTATAATTCTCTTTTTTTGTAATTGCTGCTGTAATATGCTGTTCCTGATACAGCTGACTTGATAGATCAAGGTAGCCTGGACATTTTAGAGAGGCATAGAGTAATCTTTGATTGCTATAAGCAGTACCTGTAGTTGTACTTGGGCTAGATCTAATCCTCTGGCAATTATTAAGAGAATGAAAATAGACCTTAGCTTGGGGCAGAGAGGTTGAGAAAGGAGTAGGGAACTGTGTAATCCTGAATAACGAAAAGGGAGGTTATTTGCTTATTTGTAGAAAAAATATTTCTGCTACCCACAAAGTACAATATTGAATTGTTTGTACACTTAGCAGAAAGTAATTGTTTCAAATGATATATGAGAAACCATGTTTTTAAATTTTGTTTTTAAATTTTGTTCCTCTTAAGTTCACTATTGAAATGTTTTAAATAGGCTCTTCCTCATTACTGCAAGTCTTCTAAATTAAAAAACCAGAGGTCAGCACATGTAGCTTTGCTATAATGTAGTTGCTTTATGAAGTACCATAGCAAAATTCAGACTATGTCCTGCCCACGGTGTAATGTAGGGGTGTATAGGTCCCAGGCCATCAGGAAGCTTGTGGTGGATCTTTCAGCACTGAGTCTCCTGCCTGAACTCCACAGCAAGAGTAGCACCATAAATATTTCAACAGAGACACCAAGAGGAAGCAGCACTTTACAATTCTCATTGCTGTGTTTAACCAAAGCCAGTTTGAAGTTATAAATAAGATGTTTCTAAGTAATTCTTCTAAATAACTACCAAATCAGTTATTTTTCAGTGCTAAGCAGCCACCACCACCATCCATGGTTGTCTTTTTAGCCACTTTCTTTCGGTGGTTGTTTTCTTGCCCTTAGATAGTCCTACCTTCATTTTGAAGATGTCACAATAACTGCTTTCTCATTGCATCTTTCACAGTTGGATTTATGATAATAGTATTGACAGCAGTTGTAAGGATGTTTTTTAAGCCTTCCTTGAGTGAGCTCCCTGCTGCACAGCAGCTTTCAATCACAAGCAGGACATAGTTGAATTATTCAGATAGGATTTCACATGCTTATTCAGTTCTGCCAGGGAAGCAGTGACTGGCATGAAATCACCTTAGCAGTGGCTGCTATGACCAGGAATAAGGAGCTGAATAGGAAGTGTCACTCCAAGCTGACTATCCTGTAACGCCTCATAGAGAAAGAAGCTTTTAGGGATTGACCCTAGAGGGCTGAAATTCATCAGTCTGACCCTTCTTCCTTCCCTATCCCTGTCTGGATTGACATTGGCATAGGGAGAGCTTGCTCCCCTTGGGAGGCGGTGGTTAAATTTGCATTGTGATTCTCAATGAGTGCTTGTTCTATCTCTAAGGCAGTCAGCTGCAGCTCTCAGCCTGCCTAGTGCTGCAGTGGGATGTGGCTTGGGCTTGGGCTCAAAGGGAGCAGATGTTTGCTGTGTTGCCTTATGTTGATCACCTTTACATATAACCAGCTTGATACCACTCATCTCTCACGAAAGGAATTGTTCCTCTTTTTCGCAGCTGGTGGAAAGTAGGTTCTGCAGGTTTGATGTAATATTGTTTGAAATACATATCTCTTCAACAGTCTTCGAGGCAGAACAGTAATTATTGATGTTTGTTTACTTAACATAATAGTCACATACAAAGACTGCTTATTTCCCGGCTGAACTTTTTGGGTTTTGGATAACTTTCTATGTTTACGTTTTAACTACTGAGCTCATTTTTTTCCTATGGATAATACAAAACACTTACAATTTATTTCACACTCTACATGAAGAGGTTATGGCAATGCACCTGCCTCAGGTGGGTGGTTTATATATTTAATCAGCCAACATAAATTGCTTTGAATACAGCTCACTCTTGCTGGCAGCCAGCAGCAGGTGTAGATTAGATGCATATTTTGTCTCAGCTGTTCTGGTTTAAATTAAGATAACAAAAGATTAAATGTAAAGCAAGTAACAACAGTAGTGTGATGCAAGCTCAAAAGGTTTATGCATTCAAATCATCTGGGACCAGGTTCAATCACATGAACTGCAGCAGTGATAAAGTGTGTAGAACTACCAGTTGCCACTGTTCTGTTTGAAGAAACCATTTCAGATCACAAAATAAATGGTTCTTTCTCATTACCTCTATATTACCTCTACCTGCTGAGTTTATAGAAAACTATACCGTAGTACTTATCCCATACTCAACATTTGTAAGGTAGGTTATATATAGGTTACTTGGATTCTACAGCTTTCTCTATTCACTGTGTTCAGAATTACTTGCTTTTTTCATTAAAAGAAAGCCATGGAGTATTATTTTTTCTCCAATTATTATTGAAATGACAGGTTTTCTTACTTCTCATGTTATGTCTGACTACTGTGAATCCCTCCTCTGCTTCCCTAACAAAGCAAGGCTCCTACAACCATGCTGTCTCAGTAGGTACATGTTTATCCCTTATGTCTAGCCACAGTAATTTTGTAACTTGTGGGCTGTTTTCAATTCAACTTGACAGAGTAGGAGAGATTGCAAAGGCAGTTTGATTCTTCTAAGACTGGGAAAATTAGGGATACAAGAAGCTGGGGGAACAGGCAAGTGCTCTGAGGAGGGGTTTGCAGCATGACTGACTTGCCACTCCCATGGCAGGGATACCCTGTAAGGGCCTTGCAAAAGGCAAAAAGCTGCTGCTGGAGCTAGATATCAATTATGAGATACCTGGACATCCTGATTTCTGTTCCGTTGATTTTAGTCACCCTTTCACATGAGTCAGGAAAGAGTTGGAAAATCAGGCTGCCTGGTGGATGTTCTGCATCCATCCAGTTAACATCTACACAGAGACAAACCTGACTGTAGCTTCCTGTGACTCCTCTTCCTATCTGCCTGTTCCCCTCTCTCAGAGGAACTCTGCTCTCTCTAGCCTCAGGGAGCTCTGGTATTTTTGTGGGTTAGGGGTTTTTTTCCTCAAAAAACTTGCAGTATTCAGAAACTAGTAATAAATACTGTTATCCATCGCACCAGAAGCAAAGGTCCTATGCCCTGAGACCTGTAATTCCACTCCCATGACCATCATAGATGTACTTAAAGTTCTCTTTAGTTTAACACTATTCTTTGGTTTAGTCATTGCTAGGGTATTGCCTGTGTATCTGTGCCGTGTAGAAAAAGCAAGGAGATAAAACTTGTAGGTGGCAACACAAAGATATGTTGGAAAAGTCAGCAAAGAAGGGTCCAGGTTTACTTGTGTTAAAGTGCTGAAAGAATATAGGAAGATAAATAGGGGGAGCAAATTCACAGGGTAAATATTTTTCCCAGTTATTAATAAATGCAGATGAAGGTGTTTAATATCCAAATGCTGTGAAAGCCATTTGCTCATTGTCATGAGTGGCATGTATTCGATAACACAAAATAAGCACCTCATCCTCCACCACTACTCATGCATGCACAACTCTTCCCATTTAATTCAGCAAGACTAATTATCTGCATTACTGACATTAGCTTGAAGCTACGGATTTGCAGATTGAGTATTGAGTCTCTGGCTTTCAGAACAACTTCTTTAAAGGAATTAGTCATGTCTAAGTACAACAGATCTGTCAAATTGCATCCCCTGGCATCGTCTGATATTTTGGTTGCAAAGCCAGCCTTGTGCAAGACTGTCCTCGTGGTAATAGACAGTGGTTATCCTAACTTTATGGCTCTGACAACCCTAAAATTGCTCATAAGGGCTGGGCAGTTACCTCACTAGCTGATAGCAGATGGTAGCTGATAACACTTCACTTTGCCTTCCACCTCACTGATGGACTTTGCCATCCCCACTCCAGGGATGTCTGCTGTCTATCTGCAAACCAGCTCCTGAACTACCCCCATTTTGGTTTAACTTGCCATGCAGGCATAAAAACTGCAGTTAATGCACAGAAAGATCACCAAACCCTGCCTTGGCAGCAGCAGCAACATCAATTAGAGAGATGGGAAGAAAAGAGCAGTATTTCAGGAACTGGTTCACAAGTGGTGTGGGCATCACTGCCTGCAGAGTTGCAACTTCTCTGGGACCAGCAGGATGCACAGATGGAGCAGGTGCATCCTTGGAGTTTTGCTGCAGATCCACTTAAAAGGCAATGCTTAGCCTTACAGTCCTGCATTTTGCTATCAATTGAAGAATTTCAGTAACTATGTCATGTCTATGCTGCTACTGAGCAAAACACTGGAATGTTTAGGGTCTGGAGCACTAGCTTGTCCAAGGCTGAACAGTGCAGAGGAGGCAGGCAGCAGGGACAGGCCATTACTGTGTTTAACCAGTGAGGTCTTTAGTCTATACATCATTTGTCACCCCTTATCTTTGAATGAACTATTCATAATTAAGTAGTGTGACTAAAGATGTGAAATACTAGATGGCAAATACTGAACTTGCACCTCATTTATCTCTTTCAAGT
This sequence comes from Rhabdornis inornatus, assembly GCA_013397075.1. Classification (NCBI taxonomy): domain Eukaryota; kingdom Metazoa; phylum Chordata; class Aves; order Passeriformes; family Rhabdornithidae; genus Rhabdornis; species Rhabdornis inornatus. Next base: position 141,896 of record VWZS01002147.1, on the reverse strand, counting down.
GTTTAATGCATTTTCAGCTTCAGCTAATGAATAATGGCAATTTCAGGGCCATTGTCCTACGCAGGGAAATTAATAATGGCCTAAGGATAGTTTCATACCTAGGAGCATGGTAGAGATTGCCAAAAAGCCAGAATGTGGATTTCTTTCTAGAAGACCCAATACTATCTTCCAATCTGTTCCAATTAGTGTACAGTCCACATTCCTAAAGAATCCTGAAAGCACAACATGCAGAATCTGCTCTTTGGGGATAAAAAGCAAGCAAAAATTGCCTTCCTTCACCTCCCCTGCCATTTTCTTTACCTCAACAGGTCATCTTTATTCATGCAGAAATTTTGGCCAAGTTTGAAAAAGCTTTTATTTGTTAGCATTATATTAATAACATACAAAAGAAATATGGAAGTCTAATCCTCTCTTCAAAGATGTTCTGAAATAAGGTACATTAATGAATAGGAACCAGGAAACCTCCAAGATCAAGAACAGGGCATAAAGAACATTTGTCACCACCATTTTCTTCTTAGGAAAGGAGCCATGAATGTTTCCACTATTTCCTATCTCTGTGGAGTAAGAAAAAACAACTCACAGCAGTAGCTGTGGGTTCAGTTGGTTTTGGCATTGAAGACCAAGTACAGAAGATTAAATGAGGAAGGAGGAACGTTGACATGAATGGATGTGTACAACACCTACTATTAGTACTTGAAAAAAGGGAAATGCCCTTAAACTACAGAAGTACACCTGAAGCAAATGTGCTCTCTTTCTCTAACCCATCCAAAGTGACTGATTTTCATTTCTCATTCGCCTCCCAAACATGTAGCTAAAGGAAAATACTGAGAAATAAAAATGTGGTTTTCAGTCTCAGAAGCAGGAATGTACATCTTCAAACAATTGTTTAGTCAAAAGAATGTCTTATCTGAAAATACTACGCATTTTTAAACCCAACCTGCTAAAAATTCATGGTTGGTTTTCTTCAACTTCTTATTCAATTTACCATGACCTACATCTCAGTTCTACTTATGAATATAAAATATGCAGTACTTATGCAGAGAATTAGTCTATTAATTTTGGGTTTAGACCCAAATGGGATGAGATAAAGTCATTTTATCAAATACATAATGGTAAATACATAACATGCTATATCTTAGCATGGCCAGATACAAGATGTGTAGAATTTAATAGCTTTTTGCTGGAGGTGAGTCCCAGGTTTCTGTAGTAGCTCCACGTAGGATCTGATGTTGTTGCTAGAAAAGATGGAATAAATTGCTTTTAGAAAAATTTTAAAATCACAGAATTAATTTAAAGATCCTGTCAACAGCTGCAGTGTTCAGATTTGCCAACTTTTGCAAATGTTTTCTTCTGGAAGTACAGCCCCTGAACTAGATTCCTGCATAGGTTGTATAGGCTTTCCATCTCAGAACTATCATCAATCAGGAAAAATTAGGTTGAAAATAATTGTTCTACTTTATCCATAATGGTTTTTGTAACTTCTAGCTTGATGCTTCTTTGCTGCTATATGGCTTCTCAAAAACTCTGGATGTCAATTCTTGTCACATTAGCATTGGGAAGTTTATTTCAGTCTGTGAGTTAACTAGCCTTGCTTTGAAATCATAAACATATTTCAGTGGGAGTGCCTATAAATGTGTTTATGTAAGTGGCTTTAATCCTGTCATATGACAATCATTAGAATTATCTTTCTGGAGGCATAACTCATCCTGGAGTCTGCCTGGCAGCTGCTGCATTCACAACCATCAGGCACATGGATGCACAACCAGTAATTAGACACAGTCAGGGCTTTTCTCTGTGAGGAATTTTTCTGATGGGAAAGACAGTGGGGTTTTTTCCAGACAACTGGGTAAAGTGTCTCCAGGTAAATTTATCATAAGGCAGAAATGACTGCTGCTATCCACTAATATCAGTATTAGGAATTGTGAGTGAATAACCTGGTGCTTCCTTCCAGTTGCCCAAGGGCACCAGTGAAAGCCTCAGCAGGAGGGAAGGTAAATTATGGCTTTTAGCTATTCTCTCCTACTTGGCTTCTGCTCAGAGTGAGTAAAACTCATGTCACCTTTCAGGTGGAACAGCCCTGGAAAGCTCACTCGGAGATTCTCCAAGTCAAATTCCTATCTTATAAAAAATAAAATGCAGCTCTTTTCAAAAGCTGCATTTCAAAATGAAAGTCATTTTCAAAAAGAAAGGTACTTTTAAGTCAATAAAATTCAAAGCATATTCAATTCAAATTATAGTAGGAGAAGAAGTTTACCCATTTTCCTATAGGTGGTTTCAGTCAGACTGACAGATTGCTATCTTAGTAAGTATTTTAAGCACTGAAACTGTATGAGTTTATTTCTACCCGCTCCTGTCCATCTTTAAGGACTGTAGTATCTTCACAGAAAGAGTGTTCCACAGGAATAATATGTGTATTGTGCTTGTCCAATTGAATCACTTAGTAATTGTTTCCTAAATCTGACAAAATTTTGTCCCCAAAATGTCCAGTTTTAGCACAATCCTTAACAATTTCTCTGAGACAGTTTGCGACGCTTCATTTCATGTACTCCTGTGCTGATCTATAAATACTGCTTTTACCAACTGGTGTGTCTCATTCTCTGTTTTGTTCTGCTGAGCTTTTATTCCACACTGAATACAGTTTTGTTACTGAAATAGATGGATTTTTTTACCTCTTATTTTTCTCCTCAGGAATTGCTTTCTGTCTGCTTTGTAAATCAACTCTATAGGAAGCAGTTTAGCTTCTGTGGACTTTTAAAAGGATATGTATTCTCTAAGCTCTTAATGAGCTTTTCCAAAACATACTTAGAAAAGAACCCGCCACAATAAAATGACCGCATATAAATAACTATTAAACTTGCAAACAGTAGAAACAAATCTTCTTAAATTTTTCAAGACATAATTGGGTTTTTACAGTGTCAGGTTATGACACTATAAACCAACTGTCAGCAGCGTGGTGTGGGTCAGTTTTACTTACTGAGGCACACGCAGTCTCCCAGTCTACAAAATGCTCTGTTGAGAAACCCCATCGAACACGGCTAGCGAGGGATCGGAGGCAAAAGGCTCCAAGCCCATGTAGTATTGTGCTGTTTCTCTCAAAGCTGCCAACGATTCACTAATCTGAAGTAGATCAAAACAGAAAGGAATATTCTGAGCTTTGGTACTGGATAAATACAGTCTGTGACTATCGAGCAGCCTTGCCCATGTTGATAAATCAGAAAAATTTCCTCCCTTGACCTAAAGGATTGATGTTACACATTAATTCCAGACCCCTGCTTTCTTTTCCTCAGTAGGTGCTGCAAGAGGAAGGAAGAAGGTACCTGTTCAGCCACAGTGTATCCCCACATGTTCTGGCTGCTGCTTGAGTCCCAGCTGCTTGGAGAATATGGGATGTGTCGTTTGAGCCATATGAATTGATTTGGTGACTCTTCTGTCCGAAAGGGTGCTCCAAGGACACTTGAAACAGAAGCTGATAAATATTTGTAATATCAGAAAAATATGCTACGATGGACACTTCAAAAGTATCCTTATATCCTCAGAACATGGTTTTGAATCAGTAGTTTATTTAATAGAAATCAAAGGTGCTCCTACCTTAGATAAGCAGAAAGAAACTGATTTTAGGCCTGAAGTTAATAAAACAAATGCTCTAAATCATTATTTTGCTGTTGAATCTGAAGTAAATAAATAAAAATTTAATTAAGGCACTAATTTATTTTAATACAACATTTTGTCACAAAAATCCTCTTAGACTGTAATTCCACAAGTCTCAGGTGTGCTGAGAGCCTAAAGTTTTTTAAAACAACACAAACCCTACCTATGAATTTATCTATGGTTCTGAACCTCCTGGCTTATATGTGATATTTACTCTCATTAGTATCAGCATAGAAATTGCATGCTTGGAAATTGCTTTCTGAACAGAAGATATTACACTTCTAATCTTGTTATTGCATTGCTTCAGATAGCTTCTGAGGTCACCTCAGATGCAGAAGGAGTCCTTGCAGATCTTGAAAAAAGTATTCTTCACAAGAAAGAGTTCAGAATTCCCCTTTAGCTTCATATGAAAGGCCCTGGTACAGAAACAAATTATTTTCTTTTTAGTCTCAAGTGTTTGAGACATAAATTTATTTTGAGACATAAATTAATCTGGGGCTAAAAGGGTCCAAAATAGCATATCAGTCCAAATCACACAATTTTTAATGAACCACTGATTAAGATTGAGCTCAGATCCATCAGCTGAGCTGAGGCAAGTGACTGTAAACAGCTGTGCTCTAATTTAGTGAAATGGGTTTAAATGGATATCTGAGGGTGACCTACACAGTTGGGCCAAGAACTTGAACCCTTCTCTATTCTGTCTTAGAGTAGTTGCTCAGCAGGGCAAGCTATCACCTCACTCACCGCTCTCCAATGCCCTGATTCCTGAATTTCTAGGGGGAAAATCTAATTGGGAGTATCAAATGTTTGCTTTCATGTGCAATGTTCAGCTGAATCCAGTTCATTTGTAATTATTGCTGGCTTTCCTGACCATCCACAATATAGTTGCTTTTTAGTTTTTTAAATAGGAGAAAATGTTTGCTGAATGCATATAGGTAGAAGATATGTGAGCTAGTGTGTTTGCTGCTCCCTTTCACTTTGTTTTTCAGTGCCAAAAATGCTTGAAAAGAAAATGAGAAAAATCTTGGTTATACAGTAATGAACAAAAAATAAAGTGAGGGTGGTTGTCATCTCTGCTCTTAATACAGATGTCAAAGAGTACTTTAGAAAAGCTACTTAGCAAGCAATCACAGTCCCAGCAGCTCCTTCTTACTTCAGTTTCTTCATATTCCAATTTACTATAATCATAAACTGGAGGTAGAAGTTTTAGGGTAGGGAGCTTTCAAGGAATACCATCTTCATAAATGTTACCAGCTCCATGGAAGAAAGTAATTTCAGACATTTGGTGGAAGTCTGGGAAAGAAGAAAATGTATTTCATGCATATGTCTATTAAGCTGCTATACTTGTATTCTAGAGCTGCATAAGAGAGAACTAAGCTTGTGCCAAATTTCAATATTTCTCTGGCAACTTACTATTTTCCAATAGAAAAATATATGAGCTGTTAATTTCTCTTTAGTGAATTTGGGGTGGGTTTTTTTATATATTAAATATTTTTTAAGCTCATGATTACATTTCTGGCCTGAGATAATTGAACTGAGATCAGAAATTGACTCATTAAAAAGCTTCCGTTTTCTTTAAATGTACATATAGTTAGTAAGGGCCATTAAACATCACATTTTATCACCAATATGTGCTCTGGCCCTCCAGATTCAAAATAAGCTGCAAAAGCTGCAAAAAAAAAAGATCATTAAGCAGCTCTGCTTCTTGCGGGTTTTTTTGGGGGGGAGGGGTTGGGGGTTTTTTTGGGTTTTTTTTTTGTTGTTGTTTTGGGGGTTTTTTTTGGTTTGTTTTTGGGTTTTGGGGTTTTGTTTGTTTGGTTTTGGGTTTGTTTGTTTTTTGTTTATTTTGCTGCCAGCGTCTTCAAAAATGAGGTTGTCATTCCACTGGCGGGACAGTGAGATGTTATCTTGGCTACTGTGGTGCAGAGAGCTGCATCTTTAGGGTATTATATGTCAATTTTTAATACACAGCCTGCTCTGGCTGCATCTGTATCCAATGAGAAATGCCCCCCCTGACTATGTTAAGTATTCACTTTGACTGAAGTGCACTTGCCTGCTCTGAGGAGAGCCAGGTATGCCAGCTCTGCTCTTGCCTTTTCTTTCCACTGCTGGCACCCAATTCTTATTCTTTTCTAGCTGCTATTTCATCTCCTGGGAGCTGTTTTGCAGGACTTGTCCCCAGCTGCTGGGGCACTCCAAAGACACATAAGTACTTAAAGAAAATCAGGTAATTGCCTTTATATATCACCTAATCCTTCAGGTTTATCTCATTCTCTCTTTATCTTGCTGTAAAGATCACTATAAGTCTCTGAACGTCGCAAACTTCATTTACCTCTGGAAAACCTCCAGTGAGATCATTTCTAGCATAACCAGAATTAGCCCTGTTGGTATTTCACTGTGGCTGCACAGACAAACGTGGTTGCACATTTGCTTGTGCTCTGGCAGAGCTCAGAGTAAGCAAGGTCTTCAATTAGCTCTAATGTAGACCTAGGGTCATCAGACCAGCTGTCTCCATCTGAGTAGCCCCTCTGAATACAGTGTAGGGATTTCATCAAATTAATTATGTCGTGCATCAATTTAAGTTTCTTGCACTGGGTGTAATTTCCCCCCTCCTTTTGAACAGTTTAGCAAAATATTGTGGAAGGGTTTGTTTTATAAAAACAGTATTCCTGAAGGAGTGCATCTTGTAGAAGATTAGCATACAAACCAGAGGACTGGAATTTCAGAGCATCTGATGTGAGACTAGAGGGAGTTAGGAGCAGGTGGGTAATGCTAATAAAATGGCTCATAGTGCGTAAAGTTGAGCTGCAAAAAGATGAAGAATTTCAAGTTGTACCGAAACAGTTAACTCATGAAGAGCAACCAGACATGTTGTATGGGGTTTCTTCTGTTCAATATTGTTTTCCTCTCTTAAATACGTGATTTGAAAAGCACTTTTAGACACAAATGTCCCAGTGGGAAAATAGGAGGAGTGTCTGTGGAGGGTAAGCTATTGCTGAGGTTCTATCAGCTGTTACCAGTTAGAGTGTTTCATCATCTCTTGAAGATTCAACTCAGTGTTCTCACATGAAAAGCAAATTATAGAAAAAATTGTCTGGTTTTAGCAAGCAGATGCTTAGCTCATGTAATTATTGCCTTCAGCGGATAGTTTTTTCTATCCTGTGCACCTAAAGACATTGTCCAGAGGGAAAACTGTTAGTAGTCATTATTGCTACCATGCCTTCTTAGCATCTAATTTTGGATTACTACGATCTAAGACTAAACTTGAGGAGAGATGGTGGTACAACCTTGTCATCTTTGTCAAAAAAAGCAAATGTGCACTTAATCCAGCGCTGAGTGTATAAAAAAAACCCCAAACCAATGACAAAAGTCTGATTATGAAAAGGCATATTAAATATCTTGGAATGTCAAAGTAATAATAAAAAAATCACAGTATAGGAAAAATAACTGCGCTCAAAATAGAAAATCAACCTGGATACATCTTAAATTACTGTGCTTTAAAATCTCTTCATTCTAGACTTGAATGGAAGCCTATCTCTCTTTACAAGGATAGATTTCTAGAAAGCAACATATTCAGCTGGGTGCAGCCACAAAATTTTTCCCAGGAAGACATCTTTTTCTATCAGCTGAACATGCAATGATCTACTTCATAACACAATCAAAAAGATGAGTGTAGGATTAAGTTTTTACACATTTGCTTAGTAGTCTGGGGAGAGCAGGCAGGCCACCATTTGTACATCTAATGACAGAGTTTAATGATAAGAAGACAAATCTTCAAACTTGCCTCAGTATAGGATATGTTTCTTCTTCCACTCGCTACCCCAAAGCCTGTTTTTAATCCAGATCAGCAGTATTGTACAAGTGGTAAGGAGCAATCTCTAGGCTTAGGACCAAGATTTATCCCTGGTGTGCATCTATCACAGGGAAAAGTGGTTTATCTCTGATTTGTTGTGATATTTACAAAAAAAACTGTCAAATATTTATCAGCACTTCAAACACTCTCTGTGCACACTATTGTTTCTTCCTAGTTTCTGAAGACTTGCAAGTTTCTGACAACCTGAAAACATATTGCTTAAGTTAATATCAATGGAATTTAAATGTCAAAAGTTGGCAATTGCTCCAGCTCCATTCCTTTAGGTCTAATAGTTCTTCTTATTATCAGCTATGGTGACTTTCTGGTCAAAATCTCAGCTCATGGCTGCCAGTCTTATCAGCTCTTTAGGACAGAGCTTGGACAGAGCTAAACTTGGACAGAGCTAAACTTGGACAGAGCTAAACTTCAACCTTGCTGAGGTGGCAGGTGCTGACGTGTTGGGAACTTTGAAAAAGTAAATCAAGTCTGCAGCTCAGGTGTGTTTCCTAAGGCTAAAAATGAGCCAGAATGGACCACCTCCGCACCATGTTTCAGCTGTCTGACTTTCTAAATCTAAATTCACAAAGGCAAACCACAGGACTCGGTCTGAGGACTCAGAATACCACAGTGCAACAACTGAAAAAAATGTGGAAGCAGCGGCTTCTCTCCTCACTCAAATATTTCTCTAGATTATGTGGCATTCCATGGAAATCAAGATGTGGTTATCTGTCAGTATACTGCATAAATGGCTGGATTGCAGCAAGGATAGACTCGTGGATTCTGCAGGCCACCTCTGGCCCAGATATCACCATTTTTCAGTTGAAAAGTGCAATTATATTAAAATCTAACACTGCACTTTTTTTTTTTCAAATTAATAAAAACATGTTTTTATGTACATAGGCTTTTTACTGTTTGGATGGCAACAAGGCTTAGAATAGAATTAAATCAGTAAAATGTGCTAATACCTGTTGACAGCAAGATTTAAAGTCACCAACTGTTAAGTGCTTCCACTCTTTCCATATCACTGTCTTTGAAATTTTGGCCTCATCTATTTCTTTTTCAAGGTTGAAGCAAAATAGATTTTATACTACTTTGACAATTATTAACTTTATATCACAGGACACAAGAGCTCTCTGGTTCAAGAGATGTCATTAACAATCCTTAGAGCTACAGCATCAACCTCATTCCCTCATTAGCAAAGGCAGAGAAGTTACAGACACTTAATGCAGAATTAGCTATTGAACATATTCAATATGTGTGATGATGCCAGGGGTCAGGACAGTTTACAGGTATGGGTAAATAGCAAGGCAATTTGGCAAAAATCCTAGATAATCCTAGGGAAGGAGCTACTTCTACTGCAGCAAAGTATTAGAAAAAGCCCCAGTCCATTGGTCCACTCAGTGGGTCCTGTTGAGATTTTGTTTCTACATCTGTGTGTAAATAATATATACAAGTATGTATGCAAAACACCCCCATCAGACATCTGAGAGACTTCAGCAATTACCTCTGTGCAGACATCAAACTCCTACCCCATCCTTTGCTGCTGCACTCTCCAGAGAGCCTATTCCCAGATCTGCGACTGTGGTTTACTATGAGGAGTGATTTACAGCAGCTGAATTGAGGGCATGGAGAAGAATAAGGCTCTCATGAGAATCTTATAGTCTCTGTTTTACTTCACCACCACCTTCATTGTTGCTGGAAGGATTCACAGTTCATGAAAAACTGAACTGATTGTGATCATTTAAAATTTTAAGAGCTCATTAAAAACTAGTAATAAGTAGTTCTTCATGTATTTTGAAGAACAGAAACCTGGGAAAGAGGGTAAACAAGACAAGAAACACAAAGGAGATTAAAGTAAAGTCTTCCAAATGGAGGGGCTGCAAGCTGCTCTGCTCCCAGCTTGACCTCAGGTGACACTGTGTTATAAATGGCCTTTAGTGGAAAGGAGGTGAAGTTCAAGAAGATAGGAAAGTACCCAGGAATTGTCCCAGTTCAACTGCAGATCAGGAAGGACAAATAAGGGAAAAAGGTTTGTAGGTGAGCGCAAACTGGCAGAGACAAAGTCCCTTTCCATCTCCATATTTTCCTAAAGAGCCTCACTGCAGCCAAAACTCGGGTTCATATGGCATGGAAGTGAATTCAACCCATAAGAGAGATTTTCCCTGACTGTGGTCCCAATTTACAAAATCTTTTTCAATAATCCACAATTAATAATTGTCTCCCTCATTCTGCCTTAGCTATTCACATCATATATCTACTGCATGTGTATTGGAGCACTCAAATCTAAGAAATGCTTTTAATGCATGCATGTGAATAGACCATCTTGTCAAGATGCAGGCAATCACTTGGGAAGTCAGCTGTCACTTACTGCCTGCCTGGTTTGTTTTAATTTGGTGAGAAACATTAATCTTGCAGCATGTGCATCACTGATCATTCACTGTACCAGCGTGTGCTGGTTTGGGAAGAGCATGTGGTAGCCCTGACCCATCCATTTTCCCTCTGGTCCAAGTTTTACAGATTGAGTCTTGATTGTAGATGCTGTGATTACATAGTTCCGTGAATGATCAGCATTCAGACAGCCTGAGTGCTTTAAAACTATCAGTCTCCTTAAGAAATTCAAGTCAGGCATTCAAAAAAAATCACTTGTGAAATAGATTCTTTTGGGTCCTTATAAATGCATGTGAAATTGTTTCCTACAAACAATAAATGTTGGGATAAGAATAATATTTAGGGAAGATTTAATGGAAACAGCATCAAGCTCTTTTTACAAATTTAACAGTTCAGGAAACCATCCTGTAAGAATGCCTTTCAGTCAGAAATGCATCCTTCCTCCTTATACATGAGCAGTAAAAGGCTCAAAAGTAGTCACAAGGAGCAGAATCAAACTGTATTTCACAGGATTTGCCATGCAATCTTGTGCTCACCCACTCTCCTGTGTGTCCCTGCTGCAGTGATTTCCAGTTAATTTTCTTCCATCAATGCTTTTCTGGTGGTGAAACAGCGGTTTTTGCCAGCTGACTGTTCAACAAGCCTGAAGGGACATGAGATAGGATGCCAGGCACTTACCTGTAAACAGCAGAGCAGACACCAAAATTCGAAACGTTTTCAGAGACATGTTAAATTATTCAGAAAGTGTTTCCTTTGTAAAGTGAAGAGAGTGATACAGTTTTATACTTTGCTATCTTCAGGTTTATAAATCATTTACCAGATACGTGTAAAGGATTGGTTCAGGCAGAGGGCAGGGTACAACGCTTAGTTCAGATTTGTCCTGCATGGCTCTGTTTGTACACTTTGGACTTTGCAAGCTAAGCCTCTAATGAGCCATCATGGCTCATTATTGTGTGGATGCATTTATTTCTTCGTAAGTTCTATGATGCAAAACAGCACACTGGGCTTGTTCTATGAGCACTTGACAACTAAGCCTCAGTCAATCGGTCTTTTGCATGACTATTTGCCCCTCATCCTGGTGATAGGCACAAGCAGTTTATACTTTGGTGTGAATACGAATGGTGTTTGAATCCACCCGCTCTGAGAGCAGTGCCAGACTATGCCATATATTTCAGCTGCATACTGCTTGAGTTAAGGAAATAAAAGTATGATAGAATTGATTGAAAAAGCACTAAGCAGGGAAGGAGGGAAGAAATTTGGATTCTGACCTGAACCAGGGTGACTTGTTGCCTCCTGTTGGTGTTAGGACTCTGTAATGTGGGACAGTATGAGTTCATGCTGCCTTACCTTTCCCACCTGCCCAGTTAGCTGTTGCCTTTTGACACACAACTCACCTGTTGGCAGCAGCAGTTGCACTGCAGAGCAGTTTATCTCCATAAGCTCACCTACAGCGAGGATAAGAGTGCGGAGGAAAGCTGAGCTCTGTCACACGTTGGCGCTTTGATCCGCAGTCCATCGGCACAGGCGTGCCTGCACTCCCAGCTCTTTGCGTCAGGCAATCGGACCCTGCTGACGTTACAGGTCAGGGACCAGACTCCGTGCTGATGGGCAGCAGCACTTCATCCTCACACCCACAGTGAGCACCAGCCAGTCTAGAGAGTGCATGCAGTAAAGGTTTGTTGGGAAGCAAAAGAGCATCTGGTTATGTGGTCACAAAACCTAATAGTTTTTCATTACACATGGGGTGGGTAGGATGGGACACTATTGAACAGCAGATCTAAAAGTGTAATCCTTACCTTTCCTGGAGGTCACGTCACAAATTTAGAATTTACCCCAGGTGGCAAATTAAGTACGGAGGCAGGTGTTCTGCATTCTGGTGCCATATTAATAACAATTATTAATTATCCACACTTACAATCAGTTTCCCCACCTCTGAACTACTATTTTAAATGTTAGATGTCAGCTTTTTTGTGAACTAGAAAAAGAGGTATAATGACTAGGATATTTGCTAATAGGTGACACAGAGCTCTCCAGAACAGCAGATCCCCCAGAAATAAGTTCCAGGAAAGCATACAAGTTACCCTTTCACCTCACAAACTTTGTGGGCCGTTGCCTCTAACCTTTTCCACACTTTTCTCTTAAATGGGCCAGCCTTTCTATTGCAGTTTTCCTCCCACAGGTTTTCCTCATAGTTCCTGATATGACTGGAAGAACATGTTGGTGTGTCATTTAATATTTATTGCAGTTATGTCTTCTTTAACGTGCAGCCTGCTCACAGAGAACACTGCTAGTGATATGGCACAGGTGGAGAGACAAGAACAGCCAGCAGTAAAACACAGGGAGGCATGCTGGACTGGCAACAAAGACCCAAGTCACCTACTACTCCTATTTCATCTTAGGAAGCAAGAGGAAGAGATGAGAATATTTTTTCAGGAACAGGACTTCGAAAAGTGGTGAAAAAGTTAGAGGCCATAGATCCCAACTGATCCTGAGTAACGTAAGTCCAGGCTCCCAGAACCTAAAACCAGCCTTGCTCCCATGATTTCCAAATAAAACCTGGAGAATATGATTTGTCTATATCCTTTACCGATGAAGCCTTGAGTCTGTTATAGGAAAAGTCCTGTCTGAGAGGCACGGAATATCTTCTGGTAGGGTCACAAAACATGGTGGGGATGTTGCAATGGCTGGATTTGGCTCTGAGTTCAGAACACGAGGCTTTCTCTGCTGTAAAGTGGAACAGTGGTCAGCCAGATTAGGCTATGATACAAGAACTGGGAAGCAGCTAAATTACAGATAGCATGTCCCCTAGGATATAAAGATCCATGACATCTGAACACTCCTTCAGTTTTCCTTTGTTTCATCCTCTATCCTGCCATATTTCTTTGATTCAGGCCTTGCTCTTGGCCCATGCTCTGAATTGTGTAGGCTGCCCAACTCTGCATTCTTCCCCTAAGACACATCTTCCCTCTTGTGTGCTTTGCAATTTCACATAAAATGACGTTATGCCCATAAAACCCAACATCTTTAGATTGAAGAATTTATAAGTGTGTTATGAGGAGAGTGGCTTTCCCTTTCCTCCTTCCTTTGGTGTCTTGTTTCCCATATCCACAAGGGGTGTTCAGCTCTGAGGTTCACTCCCTCCCTACCTCCTACCCCAGTTCTGCTGTTGCCAAGTCTCACTTCTGCTCACAATAGCCAATGTTTTTCCTGAAGCCCTGTAATGTATACGTAATTTGAGGCTTGCATATGCCCTACTGGCTCACATACAAAAATTTTCAGAAGACATATGAGTTCTTAGCAGTTCTTTGAGGGCATTATATAGGCAATCTGGATATCACTAAAAACCCATGAAAAGCATGAATTTATTCATTGAATGTAAAATTTTAGCTGTTAATCACTAACAGATATGCAGGCTGCAATTTTTTGGAAGATTTGTAACTTGGCCCAATGACTCAAATTTTCATATGGAGGAATGAATCATTGTATCATTCTCTTATGATGCCCTCCCTCTCCTGTCAGATTTCTATTCCCTACTTTAAAGCATGGAAATCTTAGTCAAAGGAGCCGTCATCAGAATATTCAGTGCAAACTAAACTTCCCCACATAGATCCCTATCTCATTTGCAGAAATTATCAAGATATTGGCTTAAGTGGTTCAAAAAATTTCAGCTTGATTCAGACACCTGACACAGTAAAAAAAAAATTAAAAAAACTCAGACCAAATTATAAAAGTTTAAACATGTTATAGGTGAGTGAAAGTAGGATTATCTGAAGGGACATTTTAGGCAATCTACAATGCTACCAGACTTACCTATAAGGTGTAAGGCAGACTTCAAACAGCAGAACTCTGTTAGGGAAAAATCAGACCATTTTTCCTTTTACACTTCATAACCTTAGACAATAGGTCACCATTTCAGGGGAAAGATCTGTGTTCTTCCCATAATAGTATCAATTATTTTTCTTTAAGGAAAAAGAGTAAAACCCCAAAACTTAGCTGATTATAAATGAAACAGTTTTAGCAAGAGAAGGATAAAAAGAGGCTGGACTCATAAACATCCTGAGGAAGCTGATGGTGACTGGCTATACAAAGAGGTCTCCAGCTCCTTGAATTTTTTTTTTAATTTATTTTTCACAGGAGTAATAGTAAAATATTTGAGAGGGTAGCTGAATATCCTAAAATTACTTGTTGCTTTAAGTTGATTGTAGAAAGTTACTGGGAAGGAGAAAGCAGTTGGGTTAGTTGGGTTGGGAACAAAAAGCTGAACAACTTGAGCTGGAAAATCCATATTCTTTCTCTTCTTATGCACCAGCTTCTCACCTGCCTAGGAAGCTTAATTCTTTTAGTTCAATTTCACCAGCTAAGTATAATGCTAATCTATAAGATTTTGTAAACCACTATGTAACTGTTGAAAAATGTAATCTTCTGATGTATTTAATATGAAATTCCTCATTTGCTTTAGCTTGTCTAACACTTACCAGTTCTCTTTGTTCATTTCTAAGACATCTTTGATTTAAGTAGATATGCCAACACCAGTGTTTAACTTCAGGTTTTGTCTATCTGAAAATGCCTGTTGTATTGCTGTGGTATCTTTTTGGAGATGAAACAAGTGCTAGGTAATGTACAAAGGAACATGAAACATATGGAAAAGCTTCTCTCAAGAGAAAGGATTAGGGAGAGGGAGAAGAAAATCATGACCATTACTGTTGTGACATCATGACCTGTTACAACCACCATGTTGTAGCTCAGGACTTGAAACCAGAGGCAGTAGCTTAGTGTCTAGTGTTTCTTGACTGATTCTCAACACCTTAATTTTGTAACCACTTCTAATATCCATAGATGAACTAGGCACACCGCTGAACCCTGCCCCTGGACCATTATTTGGGCAACATTTCTTCTGTTAGTTTTGTCTCATGGGAAGAGCCTGACATAATTCTACATCCTATTTCTTGCTTGGTGGAAGGGCAGCAAGGCTACAATTTGACCTGTTTTCAGTGTGGGTGCTGCTGCAGTTGAGTCGAAAAGATGATCCTTGGCAGGAGTTTTGAGAATGTATTCCGTGATTCTCAGCATTTGGGGTCAGTCACTGATTCCAGTGAATGTTTTCTGTATTCTGTCCCAGAGCCTCTGAGAAGTGCAAGTCTTGAAAGACACCTGCAATCATCCTGGCACTGAAGGCATGTATCCACACTTGAACTTGGGGCAGCACTATGGTTCCAACCACGGCAAGTAGTGCGGGAGAGGATCCCTCTCCAGAGTCATTGCTGGTGACTGACCTGCCTTTAGAAAATATTGCCCCCTTAAAGAAATTCATTACCTCCTGTTTCTCCAAGGTTATGGTGTAAAGGCAGTTTGTATAAATCTGTGTGCATTGGAATTAAGCTAAGACCCGAAGGGAGGTCTAATGTGAGCAAGTTAACAGATCTTTTATTAACAACTACTTCAAATATCTGTCATGTTTTGAAGTAACCCTACTGGCACATGGTGAGGTATTTAGCCCAGCAGGACTGTGCACTTTACACCTTCTGACTTGGAGGTGTGCTTTAGTTCAGTTTTTTCTTCCAACCAGCTACATCTCTTGATAAGCCCATGTCTGCCTGTGTTGAACAGCACCACCAGTCCCATCCTGCTGCTTTTGTGCTCGAGCACTTTTGTTTCAATTACCTTTAGAACTCCCAAGGGTGCAAGTAACTCTCTCTTCATGGTGGGAGAAGGCATGAATGCTTTAGCTCGACTTGTCTTCCCAGAACTGTGCTGTGTAAAACTCTTACCTTTCAATGGCACACGCTCCTCAGTTCACCAGCTCCAGGAGCAGATTGTGCCCCGGTATTTGCGCAGCACGGCCGTGTCTGAGGCAAAATCCCCACACTGGTCTGCACTCCCTCTGGGTTTCTGGGTGTACATAGTAGTTCACAGCCTTGTTCTTTCCGTGACCACAGGCATTTCAAGCCCCCTACAGGTATCACCCACAGGCTCAAATCTCATAGACCTTTTCTTAACATGTCTTGAGTGACCAGCAAGCACAACTACTGATTGTGGTTTCCTTCCTCTAATTGGTGCAAAGTTTAAGAACGAATGCTAACATGTTGTAATTCATTACCCTAGATGTATTGAAAATGGTAAGTTCCTCACCCCTGTAATGTCCTGTGGTTTGACCCTTCTCCCCTCTGGTCTGCTTCGCTGGCAGAGATCCAATTTCCCCCCTCCCCCTTTCAGACCCTAGAAAAGACCTACGTGCCCTGGCCTCGCCCTCTTTCGCTCCTGGGATCTCACAAGAAATAAACCCCAAATTCTCCTCAGGGGGGAAGGAGCCTCTTTTGTTATCTTTTATTCTGTCCATGCGGGAGAAACATGCTTCTTCCTAGTATCTGAGCTAGTCTGGAGCTAGGGGGAAGCCTCTTAACCCCTGCACCAACATATAGATAAGTGGACTAGAAAGTTAATCACTGCTTTAAATGGTCCTGTAGTTCCCAAAGCTATCACCTTCATACCTGACTGTAGTGCCTAAGAAGTACATTTCTTGTACTGAGATTGTAATGATTGAACTTCTAACATTCTTTGCAGAACATTTCCTATGGTACAACAAAACATTTTTCTAGAATTTCAGCAACTTCATTATGCTTTACAGTATGACTAATTTGGTATCTTTTGAGTGCCTAACTTTCATGGGATAATGGGGGACTTCAATGCAGAGGGAAGTTAGAGGAGCAACAAGTATGTGGACTGCCTAGATTTTTTTTAACCACTGAACTGAAGTACAGGTCCCAAGCTGTAACCAAGTGACCTGCTTAGTCACCCTCACTGATAACTGAGACACTGGCCTTGTTCCCAGTTCACCTGAATGAAGTTTGTCCAATGTAACAAGAAAATCAGAGTGTCCAAGAAAGCAGAGCAGTGTGCAAAATCTCCAAGAGGCTGTCAGTGCTTTATCATCTGAATGCTTTCTTCCTACTCTGCAGAAGATTATGCAGTCTGGGTGCCTTTTTCTATTTAAATTTCAGGTTTTTACTTTAATACCTCTCATGGAAGCATGACCTGCAGTTCTCATGGCAGCAGCCAGAAATTGTCACAGCATTCCAGAGGGGTTGCTACTGTCTGATCTTGCTGCAGTGTAGATATTAGCTGACAGCTCTTGGAGCCATTCTAATCCATCACTCCTGATCCACAATGGAACAACTCTGGCTTGCAAAGACAAAACACACACCCCATGATCCTCTTGATGTAGCTTAAAGCCACATCCAGAATCTCCTGTATGTTTTTCTTGCCTTTCTGCCAGCAGTGATGTAGGAGCTGTGGTAGCTGCAACTTGAAACGATTTTAAATACAGAATTTTTTAAGCCTCCCCTCACTTCTGGAAATTAATATATATTGCTTCCCCTGAATAGATTTGGAATGGTGTTTATGAAGTCAAGATGATCTAGGCAGGGCAGGACCTGATGAATCTGCTCCCTCTAACATGATCCCCTTGGAGGCAGAGCATGTGGATACCATTTCTCATCTAAAACAATAAAGCTGTTGGGAGTGTCTTGTGCTGTCACTCCCTTTTTACTTACGTAGTGCAGCAATTTCTAACAGCTATAAACAAACAAATGTTTTAGCTTGTCATAGAGTCAATTTTTATTACTTCTTAAAATCTGAATAACATGCAGCCAAAATAATTGACTTTGATGTACACGACTGAGCATCAAACCGTAGCCTGCATTCTCACAGTCCTGTCATACAACTAGGAAAATTAGTGCCCCAATTAGAAATAAGAAAAATTCTATAGCTAGAGCAATATAAGGAGCATTTTAGCACTGTCACAAACTACAGTAGGAATTAGCTGCTATTGGTGTGATTTATGCCACAGGTGTATTTAACACTGACAAGCTAAATCCTTGTTCTGTGAAGTCCGTCTGTTAATCTGGCTTCGATCCTCCTGTCACCTACTGTTGCTGAATGTGGGATGAACTGAACCTTATGTGCAGTTGGAAGATAAGACTTGGGTTTAAATCTCATTATGCTGGTAAAACAGGGATAGATGCCCTAAGAATGGAGCTACACAGGTATGAACCACGGTTAGATCTCTCTAACTACAATAACACAAGTCTGCATAGATCCAGCTCTTCATAGATCATTCTGTCACACTATCACAAAAGCAAGGGGGTGTTGTACTAGATCCAAAAAATATGTATTAGCCTTAAAACTCAGTAGAGAAGTGCCCTGGTAATTGCAGCACCATTTAAAGGGTCGTAAATGGATGTACAGAATGCAATATAAAATAAAAAGGTTAAAATGCAGTTTGAGATAGGGGATTAGATGCCTTGATCTGCATTTTGTTTAGAAATCTTTGACAGACCCCTTTGAATTATGTGTTTGAATCCCCAAAAAAAGCAGCTTTTACCTGATTCAGTATATCTAAAGCTGAGGATATTGCTCCTGTTCATTAACATGGCACAGTTATTTAGTACTGCTAATTACTTCTAATTATTAAAAACATTCAAAATTTTTTATTTTAGCTCTACTCATTACTTCCACAGTGACTGCAGAGATGTTCAATAATTATCTATTATCATGTTTTTTAAGGATGATACATTTTTCGTATTTGTGGTATCTGAAGCGACCATCGGAGTGAGGAAAATATCAACTATCAGCCGGTTGGTAAAAGTTTGACAAAATCAGCCATGCCTTACAAAAGTGGTACAGGAAATGGTAATGATCTGAACAAAGTCATATAATTCAAGTATTTTGGGCTTCAAGTTTGGGGTTTTTTTCGTTGTTTCCTAAAGAGAAAAAGTATTTTATTGTGCCACAACCTCCATGATTGTGTTTCCTTTGCTATTTCAGCAATGACTGGTGTCTGTGGCTACTCCATCTCAAGAAAATACCAAAGACATTCTCTGCATTTCATAGGAAAAGTAACTGTTGCAATTTTATTATTATTTGTCTGATTGATTAAAATTACAGTAATTATCAGCACTAAATATGAGAAGGTAAAATCTACTTTGGCATGGTGGAGACGCAGACTGAAGTCTCTGAGCCTCATATCTTAATTTCCTACACATATACAATAAACAAGAACACAGAAATCAAGATTTATCTATAATCTCATGCAATTGTTTCACTAGAAGTGGCCACCAGTCATTTCAATTCTGGACATACTGGAGACACAGTTGCTAGCTGCTAGTTCATGTTTACTTGTCCTTTTAGCACAGTTCCTCAGAGAAGCAGCTCTGTCTAATGAGTTTCCTGTCTCCAATGACCAAGCAGTATACCCCTCTAAAATTCCTTTATTGTGTGTGCCAATTTATTGTTTTCCATTTTGTTATTATGAGAGATGAATTCTTTAACATAACTACCAAGAATACATGAGAAATTGCACAGTGTGCAAGTTACTAGCTGAAGTTACCTCATAACATGAGAGCACAACAGCTTGGTAGCAGTACAGGGGGAAATAGTAATTTTATACAACTTTTAATGTAAGTTAAAAACTGACAAAAACAGTTCCCAATTTAATTATATCAATTTTCCTTTTAATAAAAAAAAATCATATTCTTCAACAAGTAAAACAATATTTTTTAAGTCATAAGATCTAGAAATTTACTCTTTATATTTCAAGCACTTTGAAAGTGCAAAGTGCCTGGATGCAAGACTGAAATATCATGTCAAGATAAAAGAAAGTAGCGACTATTATTTAACTTTCACAGTAGAGGATCCCTATTTAAACAGGAGGCGGGAGAGAAACTTCTTACAACTGAGTATTTCCAGAAAGTCATTAAGTAAATATGCCATGAAAACATGGTAAACAGAAACACTGTTTTGACAAGGTGTTAATTCATCAGTGTGCTCCACAAGCTCAAAGATTGAAAAAATTGTCCAAGCTGCTTAATGCCTTCCTGGTATTCTGGAGGCAGGGGAGGGAAACAAGGTTTGTTTTAGATGTACTTGTGAAATAAGGGATAATATAAATAATGTTATACTTAAATACCCCACTGCTTTGTAAGAAGCTAGTGTTCTTCAAGTTTCTGATTGTCACACTGTGTCTTGAAGTTCATGAATGAGGCTATTGAATGAAGCAATTGGAGAGAGTTTCCCACTTCGCCTTGCCTCTTGTCACTGACAAGTCTACAGAAAACACCTGGGCTTACCTCTGCCTTGTCCCTTTCCTGAGAAATAAACATCATGCCTTGGAAAATTCTTCTACTGTCCACTTTTCCCCCCAGACTATGTGGTCTTGATGGTGGTGAGACATAAGGGAGAAGATCTGTTAAAATATGTCAATAGAGGATGAGATAGGAAAAGGCAACTGTGATGAGTCCATCCTTGTGAAATCTCTTGGATCTGACCAGACTCTCACAGTTGGAAATGTTAAACTCCACCCACATCAGCAGCATTCAGGTGTTAATAAAAATGATCAATAAAATGACAAAGTATCAGCCTGCAAAGGCACCCTCAAATGCCACATCATTCCTGTGATGGTGTAGACACATCCCTGCAAATTCCCTTGGCATGCGCTGGATGTGCGCTGATTTAGTGAAGCACTCGCCTTGGTATGAAAATCAGATTGAAATATCAGGATCCTAAAAGCTGCATAGCAACATCTGGAAGGCCTAAGGGCTATTTTATTATTTCTTGAGTGTCCCTGAGATGTTTAAGCTTTCTGACCTTCCCCTGGCATCAGTGGCATTCTCTCCTTCATTTCTCGTGAAATATTCAGTAGCTTGCCTGCTAAAGCTTTCCACCTCTTAATCCTCTCATTGTCTCTCTTGATATGAACCTTAATGTGACTGCTTTTTCTAATATATATATGTGAACTAAATGGTTTGGATAAAAGCCAAGAAACATCTTGCCTCTTTAAGAATTGTAGTAAACAGATAGTGCATTAAGACCTTGCTACTCAGAGTTTAAAAAAAAAAAAATTCTAGCAAACTACTGCCTGAACGACAATTTACTTCTGCAAATCTTGTGAAGGACACACACACACACAGTGCTCACAGCTCCTGGTCAGTCCCACTTGCTTAGAAGAGGTCAGCATCCCTGAGCTTCCCAGGGTAAAGTAATGGCCTTAAAGTTTAAATTACATTTATTCCTTGGAGTGGCTTTATTCTATTCCTGCAGATTACTTGTTAAAATGAAAGCTAAAGCATTTTTGCCTTTTTGTTCTGCTTTTTTAATGCTTTTTTCTTTCAAGAAGGACTTTTATTCAGGAATCCCTCCCTACCTGGAAGAGCCATCCAGCTCTCTGGCACTGCTGGCCACAGTCAGTAGCCACCAGGTGCTGACAGTGCCAGGCTGCAGAGTGGTTTGATGTGCCAGACATCCATGTGCATCCCAGCTGCTCCCTCCTGCTATTGCCCCTGGACAAAGCTGGGCCAGTCCCTGCTTGTGTAAGTGATGCCACCAGCGTTCTGAGGACAGGCCCAGGATGGTGCACTTGGAAGGAAGCCCAACCTGTCTCCACTGCTGCTACCCTCCCCCTCAAAGGGGAGCAACCCAGTCAACAGTAGCAGGATTGAAAGGAGGAAATAGCTCTCTTTCCCCCAGTGTTTGCATCTCAGGAGGAGGGAGTGAAAGGGGAAGGAGTTTGTTCTGATCACTCCTGTGTGGGAGAGGCCTTCAGCTCCAACTCCCCTTGCTAACACTCTGTTAGTGCTGACATCTACACAACTCCTCAGAGGTGATGTTTTTCATAAGTCATAGAGGGATTTCTAAATAAAAAATAATTTTAAATAGTTCTGTGGTTTGCTGAAAATTTTCAGACCTTTGAAGCCATGTATGAGCACTGGCTAACAGCTCCCCCAGGCAGCCTGGTGTGGTCCTCAGGCTCTTTGTGGGCTGTGGCGAGGAAAGGGCAATTCCTGACATCCCGCTGCCTGCGGCACCTCGGTGTTGGGTTGGTGCTTTCAGATTCCTCAGGGGAGCCCTCTAGGGCATGGTGCCTGTGTGTTTGCAGGAAGGGGAAACCTTCTGTCCCTGCATCCAGAACCCAGCTGTGCAACAAGAAAAGAGGCGACAGATTAGGCAGCCCAAAAGTTTCCTTGAGACAGGTTTTTGGTTAAATATGTTCTGGTTCTCTTCTCTGGGGATGTCACAGCAGAGTTCAAAGAACTTTCTTTCAAAGGAATATTCAATTAAAATTGTTTGGGGTTTTTTGGGGGCTTTTTTTTCCAAGAACATGTAAGTTAGAAGGATTCATTTTTCAACCTAAAGGTCCTGTCAGTGACTTTGTAGTGTTTATTTTCGGAGTGACCAGACTTGACATATTCACTGGTAAGCACAGTGAGCCCCTTCATAGGGGAAGTGACACTAATTGCCCCAGGGAAACATATGGAGAGTGTACTGGTCTGTGACCAGCTCTTCTATTTAACACTCCTGCTGGCACTCTGTCTCAGGAGTTGAAAGCTCAGCTTCAGAAATGTCAGGTGATGACATTTTCATTCCCCTTTGAAAACTATCCCACAGTCATATGGATCTTGCCTGTTAGGAAGCTTTTTCCCCCCTTTTTTTTCCTCTAAATTTTTTTTATGCTTCAAATAGAAGGCATGCAAGACTGCATGTTTTGCATTTCTGTGCAAAGCCTATTTCTTGTTATTATGGCCATCAGTGAGCCTGTGAAAGTACTATTTCCAGGTGAGCTGTTTTCCACTGACCTTTCTATCCTTTGTCATTGGTAGAAGGGAATGTCAGCTTCACAGAGCTGAGCATTCTCCAACATGTTCTGCCAGTTGTCTTGCTAGAAACTGGAGTTAACCTGATCTGATTGATTCCCCTAACAGCACCAGTTTCTGACAATAAAGAGCCAAGCATAATTTATTATTATGATTATTATTATATTGTTACTACACAGAAGACTCATAAAACAACTCTTTTTATAGTTCTGAGGTGTCTCAGAAGCCAGCCTTCACTTGTGCTCCTCCCTTCTTCCACCACGTGTGTCATTTCCTTCGCATGCTGCCAGGAGCATCAGATGTGGCCTTGAACAAAGGCCAACGTTTGTGTAGCTCTCATCTGGTTTGGAAGGGATGTCATGAGAAGTTTCCTTTCTGCACAGCCTGCAACAAAATGAAACATGTCCATATGTAAAACACAACTTCAGTAAACGGCAAAAAATTGAACTACAAGAGCACATTTTATCAGCTCTCTTCTGTGAGTGTAAGGGAAAAGTTTTAACCAAAAGAGTGCTAATTTCCTGAATATTTGTTTTTTTCCCAATGTATAGAGGTGAGCTAAAAGCAATAGCTATCATGTGACTTCAAGTAAGGTAGTTACATAAGTCCTGAGCTGCATAGGTAAATTTCTCTCTGCTGCTGAGAGGTAAATTTCTTTAAATTAATGGAATACCATACACGTAGAGTAATTTATTATAAAAGGAAAAATATTTCTAGATCAATAAATATGTGTACATTATGTTTATTAGAAGAAAAAGATTAATATGAGACTGGGGGAATTGCTTTTTATTGTTTCTAAGATGACTGTGCATTTTTTTAAAGAAATGAAATGTCAGATTGATCTTTAGAGAAACCTCTCTGACTTGCATTAAACAGTAGCACCACCACATGTCAGGAAGTGGTCAGAGGTGCAAAACACCATATTAACTCTTAATCCTCTAATTAGGAAATAAAAAGCCATTAAAAGTACACTATAAGGAAAATATTCAGTAGTTTTTGTTAATTCTATAAAAACAGGATATTAGTCCCTATTTGCAAGTCAGAATAATTTTCCAGCTAAATATCTTTCCTATGATTCTTCTTCCTTCTTTTCTCAGTTTTAAGTAATTTCTTATACTGCGGCTAAATTGTATAAGGTGGCAGAGTTCTCCCTGTATTGCATTGCCCTCTCTCCAGAACCTGGCTTTCATTATTTGTTTGCTGCAGCCATTGCTGTGTTGTCCTTTAGGTTTATCTCTGCATGTTGGGATCCTCTCTCTGGCAGAAGAGGTAAAGTTAAAATCTAGCCAAAACCTCCAGGTGTGTAAGAATTAAGTTTGGGACCCTCATGCTCTCTTAGAGAGGTAGCCACAGTGAGAGATCCAAAGAGCACTGGAGAGCACTTTTTGCTCTGAATTCTCCAACTCTCTCCTGCTGTACAGCTATTGCCATGGAAAGCTGACCTGCAGCAGTGCAGTTAGAGCATCCAAAAAAAAATTATGGCATAAATGAATGTATATGACCTTTTGCTTTGAAGTTAGTGGGGAAAGAAGCTTGCAAGAGATTCTCTTTTATTTTCTGAAAAGTATGTAGAACTTTAATTGAAACATGATTTGAGCATTAATTAATGTGCTTAATTGTTAGTGAGGTGTGGTTGGCACCTGAATTCCAGTACTTGTATTTTGCTTAAACCAGGTAAACTGTAACCACTGAAGGTCAGTTATCTGGACAAGGCTCTATATGATCTAAATCCAGTACTTTAAGGAAACTGCCATCAACACCATCTCTTTGTGAGAAAAGAGTCAACACAAACTTGCATCACTGCATATTATAATTTTCTGCCTCGTGCCACACAGTTTCCTAAAGTTCTTTATTACAAAGGGCTGTAATGGTGGCAACTTGCATTGGTTTGGAGACTCTGTGATAAAAATGTGCATGATTTTGCCATTGTGTTTTGCAAGCTCACATGTGGATACCATTAAAGTGTTCTGGTATGACAGTGCTGTTATTCATAGGTCATTCCTCTCAGGGGAAAAAGCTACACACTTGTAGGGAGGAGTCCTTAGCTGTATTAAAAGTGTTTTCTGGCTTTCTCTTGCTGTGTCTTTATTTATATACCTCTTTTTAAGAAAACATTTGATCTTTTTCTAGTAGCCAAATAGTGCTGTAATCAAAAAAGTGTCTTTGTTATTTGATCTCTCTGTTGGTTTGTACCACTGTTAAGTAAATAATGCAGAGTCTGTCTCCTGGTATCTTTAAATTTGACACAGGCTGCAAATAAGCTGTTCCTAACATGGTGTTGCCAGGTATTCTTGCAAGCCAACTCTTTGTATTTAAGCCTTCAAAAGACATCAAGTACGTGGATTTTCATAAGAAACAGAGTTTTTGTTAGCTTCAGCAGGTACCAGTACCTCCCAGAGCTCCTGAATCTGCATGTTCATGTGTTCCCCTTGCCATAGGACAGCAAATCAGGACTGTCTCTGTGAGGCCACTCAGCTCTCTGGACTCAAGTATAAGAAGGCACTTGCTGTTAACAGTGGTTTTCCTTATGCTAGAAATGGGAATACTGCCTTTACCTCTTCGGAATACGGAAGATCAATATACTCATGCTCCTGAAGTATCCAGAATATTGTGNTATAATATAATTAATATAATATTTGTGGTTTTATAAGATTAGACAGTGGATCCAGCTATTGGAATTTGGCCTCTTATCTCTGAAAGTCTTCTCTGGCTTCTGTCAACGACTTGGGGCAGATGGAAAGGTGCACATGTTGGCTATACTGTGTTTTCTGAGCAGGAGGAAAATGTGTTAGATTCTCACCAAGCTGAAGAGATAATAATATACACTTGAGTTCTGATAACTGCTTTGTTTGAAGTATTGTGAATTATAATAGCACTACGAAAATTACTTTATGTTTTTGAAATTCTGTATTGCAAATACAATTTGAGGTATTATCTGATTAATGCCTCATAGGCACAACTCAGTAAATGAAAAGCCTGTTTGCATTTCAGACAAAGTAAATTGTTTCATTTATCCTGGAAAGCTTTCTAAATGTACTTGAGGGTCCAAGATTATTAGCTACAATTGTCTCTTATTTTCAAAAGTTGTTCATTTAGTGCAAATTCCAAAAATCAGGCAGAATTAAGTATATGACTGTGAGTAGTCAAAAAGTAATAAGTTATCTAACTCAGTGTTTAGCTTACAGCTGTGGCTAATAATGCAGATGAAGCTCTGGAGTACTTATTTTCTGGTTATCCCTAAGGAGTCTTTCAGAACTTTATTTTTCTAATCATCCTGCTTCCCATTGTCTTACAAGTGTTCAAAAGAATTATGTCAGCTATTATTCATATTCTTGCTTTGTATGGATGGAGTTTCTAAGTGATCTAGGTAGGAAAAACAGACAACTTCCTTGGTACACAAATTCTGCAGGGCAGCCTGGGATTGAAATGGTTGTTCCCTTCTCCAGAAACTTCGGTTATGTTTGAGTTATAAGGAATACAACAGCACTAGTACTGCAAATTTAACCTTGACATATTAGATTAAGTGCATCAGATGTATTTCCACATTTTTCAAAATAGAGTAGCATCTTGATAACAAGCTTTTGAGAGTAATCAGTTCTTTCCTAATTTCATTTCATGTGAATATTATTCTCTGAAAAAGAAGAGACATAAATGACATAAATACTACCCTTAACTGTTTTCTCAGAAAGCAGATCTTAATGAGGCAAATTGATTTTCCTTATTTGCCACATAAGCAGTTTGGGTAAAGCTTTCAGTTAACTATCTCTTCAATCTGATCAAACTTAAAACTCACGGGTATTTAAGTTGAGTGATGTTTCTAAATCAACAGTTTATATTGTTTTGAAAAGTCCTCTCACTAATAACCCTCTTGCTTAAAGGGTGGCTCACCATTTGTTGTTGAGGAGGGAAAATCAAATAGATATAACAGCTGTGTCTGACCTTTGTGCACAAGAAAAGAGTGAGAAAGGTAGCAGAGATACAGTAGTATAAAGTCTTATATTTTCACAAGAATTTCTTCATATTTCTGGCAAAGACAAGAAAGTGGGTCTGTGTCCCTGTGAAAACTGCTGGGGAGCAGAAGTCTGAAAAATAATTCAATCTCTCCATAGATGACACTCAACATCCTTGCAGTTCATATGCTGGTGTGTTTGAATGCCTGTGAGTAAGTAGTGGCTGCCAACAACAGCATGCTATAAAAAAATACCAGACGCTCAAAAGCATTTCAGTTGTGTTAGGGGAAAAAATTATAAGCCAGAAACCCCAAAATAAGCATCATACTTCTGTAAAACAGTTATCAAGTGTAGGAAACTGTGACTGCAGAAGAACAATTTCTTTTTAGTTCTTTTTCTGCCCTGCTTCATGTCACATGTTGCAATAAACCAAAGCATGGATCTAAATTTCAGATGTGCTTTTTTCGTGTTTCGTGTTGCCTTTGGTAACTTTCTCCAAATATTTAACTCAGTAACAAGGGTGTTGATAAACTCTTATGAGAAAGGACTGTGCATAGCAGCAAGTGTGATCTGGGGTGTTCCATAAAATGTTGTTTTATTAATATTTATAAACAGTTCATGACGACAACACTGAGAGCCAAAAAAGATAAGGAATCTTTTACAAGTTCCATTTAGGGTTGATTTTTTCCTGGAAGCATGCCGTAGTCATCTTCCTTATTTTTGGTTTTGGTTTTGGTTTGTTTTTTGTTGTTTCAATGTTGGCTTGATTTGGGATTTTTTTGTAAGAGAAAAAGGTTTCTTTTGTTGGAAAATTAAATTGTCCCTCTCAGCTGTTTAGTCATTTCTCCTTGAGGTAATGAAGTAGTGCAGCTGCTTCAAGCATTCCAGATATCCCTATCTTAGTTAATGTTTTACAGATTTTGAGAATTTGGCAGTGAAGGCCAAATAGAAATTAGAGTGAATCAAAAATTTTAGATGAACCTTCCAAGACAGCACCCCTGTGAGAAGGACAGTGCTGTCAGCTGATCTCTAGTCATGCACTTGATTTCTTATTTGCAATCACTCAATGAACGTATGGTAGAGAATGGATCTGAACTCAGTTCTTTAAGCTGCAAGCTTACAACAAAAAAGTAATTCAGGAATTTCACTGTAGGTTTATAGATGATATGCATAGGTTGGTATCTGGGTGATCAGCCAATTTTGCTACCTTTTTTAGGGGTATTCCTTGAAAAGATCTCCACAGAAATAGTAGTCAGCAACATATATTTCAGAACTACAAATCACATGTCTTGACAATGAAATTAAAACTATTAGCAGATTTATCTATGTTTTTATTTTCCTAACTCATTACAAACGCCACTCTTCACAAATGCCACTCTTCACATCCTTTCTTTTGTGAGGTTAAATATCTTGAGAATAATTATTTCATTTGTGATTTCTCAAAGAAATGAAAAGTTCAAGAGTAAGAACATTTCTTCTCTATTCTTGAAAAGCTAGTGCATGGAGTATACTTTTAATAATTTTAGATAGTTGTCCTAATGCTTTTAGAGTGACCAAGTGCCAAAGAACCAATTACAGATTATGTTTCTTCATGTTGTGGAGATGCCACTCACTTTTAAATAACCTTTTAAATACCGAGGCTGAATTGATGCGATGGTTTGGTGCCTTCTGTGGTGTAAAAAGTACACAAAGCTCCCATTTTAATGGTGATAGCTTTATAATGATCTTAAAATATCATTTATGAGCAGACATTTTAATGTGCAGTAACAATGAAGTATCATTTATGATGCAATATAGTCATTGCTTTATCTAGTGTTCAGTTCCTTCATTTTCTCTTTGGTCAGGTTTACTCTTGTTAAAATGCTTCCAGCAAAAGCCGTGCTAAGTGACTCAGGCTACTACAACAGAAGTCAGTGAAACCTACTACATTTTGAGAATAATTCATGTAGATGTTATGTAGACATTTAGGGGGGTTTTTGTCCTTCCCTTGCCTTTGGGGCTGTTTTTTTTCTTTTTAATGTCTTTACATAGGCTGCAAGAACATTTGTTTCTGGCTTGTGCCTTACACAAGTGACAGAAATTCTTGATTTTTTTCCCTCACCTTTACAAACACTTGAAGTTCTCCATGATTTCTCTCAATTTCTTCTCTCGTTGCCTTGGCCTGAATCTGCACGGGATGTTATCCTAGTTATGGTGTTCCAGGCATATAAAAAATGCAAGATTTGGGAAGAGAGATCTGAGTGCATCCTCCCCTCCAACTCTGTTTCTGCAGCAGTAAATGTATTTACATCACTAGTGACTTCCCTAGCAGGACTAGGACCTAAAACTATGAGCTGTACTTCCACAGTTCTGTCTGAACTGAAGCAGACCTTAGACCTTTGTTTGTGTTTGAAAAATTAATATTTTTCTCTAGGACCTTTAATTTTTTCTACTTCTTAAACTTGGGGGCAATGGAGAGCCCAGCTATATACAGAAACACTTTGAATGCTGAGCTGCTGGGCAGGTGGCACAGCTTCATTGGGCTACTGGGATCATTTCTTCAGCAGACACAGCAGGAGCATGGTCTGTTTTTACAGCAAGATAATAACACCTCTGGAGGTGAAAAATAACATGGAAATGGTGCCACTCTTTTAATTAAAAGGAATATGGAGGCTTGGTTGTGAAAATGAAATTATGTATGGAGGCAGTAACAAGGGCTTGTTGTGGAAAATAAATGGGACAGCATTATGGCAATATTCAGGCATTTTTCAGTGAGGTTGGATGAACACTAGAG
This sequence comes from Rhabdornis inornatus, assembly GCA_013397075.1. Classification (NCBI taxonomy): domain Eukaryota; kingdom Metazoa; phylum Chordata; class Aves; order Passeriformes; family Rhabdornithidae; genus Rhabdornis; species Rhabdornis inornatus. The sequence continues at coordinate 112,640 of VWZS01002147.1, read as the reverse complement.
AAAATATTTTAAATAAATAGAATAATAAATAAATAGATTACTAAATAAATCTACTGCCTGAGTTAGCTAGGATTTTTTTACAAGAACTACCTAGAGGATAAAAAAAGGCAAGTTCAGCTCTTAAAAAGGAGGAAGCCACTCTGGAAATAGGGAATGCTTCATTTAGTGATCAATCTTTGTATTTATTTTGGTGATATTCTGTGTCTTCCAACCCATAAGTGTAGTTTCAGATAGTTTTTTTAAAGCAACATCATCTAGTGATGCTTTTAGAGGAAAGTTCAAAATTGCTGGGACTTTTTTCTTTAGAGAGCATGTCAGATATGACAATAAATACTGATTCTCAATTCTTAGAAGGAATTTCCTAGAAATCTTGAGCCTAGAGGGAGAAGAAATAGATTAAACAGAAAGGCTGTACCTGGTGACCAAGCAAAGCTGTGAAAAAATAAAAAGAATTGAGGCTGTGAAAGATGAATCTGTGGAAAATCTGTGTCAGCTGCTGGTGTTCCCTATGCACAGTCTCCAAGCTAATCTCCCATGCTTTGTTGCAGGTTTCAGCAGGGAGCAACAGTGAGCACAAAGACAGGGAGAAAAGAGGGGCTGAAATTTTCTTTGGTCCTGGAGCACCCTGAAAATGGGTGAAGAGCTCCCTGAAGCCACACTCAGTGGGAAGAAAACACAACCTTGTCCTTTGTGGTGAGCCTCCCAAAGTATTTGGCCAAGAACTGCAACCAGGAAAGGGCTAACAAAGCAACACAAGCAGAGCAGAGGAGCAATTCTGCCTCTCCCAGCAACCCATGCTTGTTTCCAGCTTGCTTTTCACTCCGACTCTTTCCACACTGACAGCAGTTCCTGCTGATTTAGTAACTCTGCAGGACAGCCATGACTTGGACCTGCCCATCTATCATCAAATCCCTCCAACTGGTAAATTTTCACACAGCATAGCCCCAGTATTCCATTATAGATCTTGTTTCTAGCCAAGCATAGTGAGTGTTTATTTCTGTTAGATTCAACTCTAGTGAAAATGCTCAACTGAAGCTTGCTTGCAAGGATCTGAAAAACTTACTGCGAGCAAAATTTACAAAATCTTCTAAATTTATGCAAAGCTTGTGGAGGTCACCAAGGACACTTCAGTCTAATAACTCTGTGATGATTGTGTCTTATTTGCTTATTATGCGCTTCATATTCACTATATAATAGAGTTTTCACTTTATGATCTGAAAATAAACTTATTTACATGTTAAATATTTCAGCCTTCCAGGATGACAATCACTGGAAGACTAGGTAGCTATTATTGTGTTTTGACCCACAGATGAGAACATTTCTTCAAGCTGAGAAGGCAGTTGCAAATCACTTGCTGCCTTTTTTTTTTCTCTTCTCTAGACTCAGGTGAGCAGATTTGCATTATTGTTGCGCTCCGGGATATTTTAATTTTCAAACCAATGCACTTGAAAGCTTAAATAACCTTTTTTGTCATAGTGGGAATTGACTTAGATGGTGGGGTGACTTATAATGTAAGTAAAGTTCAAATCACATTGGCAGGCAAGTCTGTTTAAGCGTAACCATCTGTGACAAAAAAAAAAGCTTGGCAGTCACTGCAACCCAAGGCAGCAAACATGGTACAAAATATCACCTTAACGCAGCCCTTTTTTTCCCCCTTGTCTCCAAAGCATATAAAAGTTGCCACATAAGATTATAGGTCACTTACGCGGATCTTTTAAAAGGGACTCTTAATCTTTTAACACATAATTTACACAGAATTGCTCCTGAAGTAAATCTTTCTATACCTAATTAGTGGACAGATTCCCACTCCTGCTGGGACCTGATCCAGCTCTCCATATCAGCATAGAGACTGACTAAGTGTACAAGCTGAAGCAATCCATTATTTAGCAGTTAAGTTGTTAATTCAGATCCTTAATGGAAAGACTGATCATTGGCCCTATCAGTCTGTACCACAGGCACATATGTAAAATGTTGCTGAGTCTTGTCAAGGAGGTCTGAGTAATAGGGGTCTGCTAAAGCTTCTGCTAATACTTCCATTGTGTGAAATGCAGCTCAGCCAAAAGAAGATATTGGAATTTCAAAACCCAGACAAATGGTGCAGTGTGGTCCTGGGAATGCTGGTGGCACAGCTTCTGTAAGAGGTCTGAGTAAGTCTTTAGGAAGACTTGCTTCCAGTCCTGTTTGTTTGTGATAAATTACAAGTGTTGGCATGCTGTTCACTGTGTGATGTATGAACAGATTTATTTTTATTTTGATCTGGTTGTCAGTTTTTATCAGGATTAAGATTAATGCTGTTTAGATGCACATTTTCTTGCATCTTTTGTAGCTGTAGAGTCCAGGAGTAAATTTTTCACAGTTTTACCTTGACCTTATTTCTGTCTTTTCAAGTTAATGGTGTTTGGCCAGTGTTCTTTCCCTGCCCGCTGCTTGTAATCTGCCTGCTTGCTGCGGGGTGAGGTGCAGATTGCACCTGTCATATACACAGCTGGATTTCATAAATGATTCACACCTATTTTCAAACAAGTGCACTTTTCATAAAAGTCCTTGTAGTAGGTGTTTTATAAACTCAGCAAGCCCAATGAGTCCAGCAATATAAACAGGAAAAGAGCGGGGTTCTGCAGTTTTTACTGGATGATGACCTTGCCTGTCCTTAAACCTAGATTTCAATCACAAAACCTGCCTTTCCAGCTCAAACTTCTCAAAACGGATCACAAACTCGTGGCTTTCCTCTTTCTTGCCTCAAGTTTTCCCAGTGGATTTACTGTCACAAGTAATTCTTGCTCTGTGCCTTTATTTGATAATGACTTTCTATCTAGCAGTGTTAGCATTTCTCCCTCTTTTTCTAATTGTGATAACTGCTTATGTATAATAACTTCTTAAGAATAATAAATTAATTGTTCCTGCTAGGCAAAGTTTTCCAATCAGAGTTGTAAACAACTTGTATGGCTGCTACAGATTTTTGGGTAAATTCAGCACTTATCCAAGTATTTGTGTGAATTTTGTAAACATTTAAGCTGAATATAGATATCCAAGGTAAATTGCTGATCCCAGTAGAAAGCAGCACACATAAAACTTGAAAGGTACACTTGGTCAGGGGAGTGATATCAAAGTGTGCATGACATTTTGGAAAATGCTGAGCTCAGACTTCTTGGGATAAAGAGGTACATTAAAGACTGCTGGCTTGAAGAAAGTAAATGTTCAAGAGCTGTGGTATTAGCTGAGTGAAATCTTTAGCTCCTGTCCTGAGGAGTTGCTTTTCCTTGCTTGAAGTCTCAAGGTGGCTGCCTGTTAAGTAGTGTCAAAAAATGAGTCACTGCAGGTTTGCTGCTTTGAATTGGAAAGCACTCTGGATCAGAAAGTATTGCAGGAACCTGAGCCTTTCAGTTTCTTCAGCATAAAGCAAGTTAACTGATGTGTTCTAGATGACCTCTGAAAGTCACTTGTAATTCTTCAGCAGGCTGGAGCCCGTGCTGCAATGCCACCGCAGCCCACACCACGTTGTGATCTGGGTCTCCTGGAACAATAATCATCCAGAGCCACTCTCGCTGCAGATGCTGGGTAAATATTAAAATACGTTTTGAGGCACCAAAAAATCATTCCTGCTTAAAATGAACTGACTATTCTTCTGTTCTAAATATGTGGAATAGTGACAATATCCACTTTTCCCATAATTTTTGGAGTCGTATCAGTTTTTAGGGTAGTATTCATTTCATTTGCATGTTCCTTCTTTGTTCAATCACTTTTTAAATATTAAGCCCATTATCTTGGTTCTCAGTCATATTTAATGGACTTTTCTGTGATTTGTTCTATTTTAAGTAACTATTGCCAGTTCTCTTTTTTTGTATCATATTTGATTTTCCCCTTTTTCTACTTCATTTTACTATGAAATCAGAATCTCTTCATATCTTATAATGTGCTGCTACATTCTTACATTTGTTACAAATTGAGAATGAAATTAGGTCTAATCAGCTCCCTGTATTACTTCCCTCACCCAAGAGTTTAGAGCTTTGTTCACTTGGCCTTTACCTGCTCCTTTTTTTTCCTCCAGCAATGTGTGCTATTTCAAAATCTTTTTATTTAATGGGCAGAGGCAACTATAAGGCCAAAAAAAAAAAAAACATCAATCGAACTGATCCTTGATTTCCTTTAATTCATAAATTGTTTTTGTAACTTGCTCAATAGTGGAAATGTCACAAAGAGTCACATTTGGTGCTCATGTCAGCTAAATCCAGTCTGCTCTCCACATTCTTCAGGTCCTCCACAAAATATGTCAGTTCAGAAGAGTCTGTGCTGAATGTTCAGCAACCCAAACGCTGAGGTTTGAGTTCCTGGCTTTTATGTCTTTTTCTTCATTCACTGAGTTACTAAGAATAAAAGATGAAAAAGGGGTGGCTCATGCTAAAAATATCCAATTTATGAGTCTTGTTTCTCTGTGTCCATAGAAATTGCCATCTTCATCCATTCTTGGCTTTTTCAGGACTGGCTTCCTTTGAGCTACGTTCCTCCCACGCCTGATGTTCCTGCTGGTTTGGGATACAAGTCTGCATTTCAGACTGTATTTGTTAAGAAAATTCCTTCACACAGACAAGTGGCAAGCAAAACACTATATGCAGGACCAAGATGCTCACAATTGTGTCTACCTTTCAAGGAGTCTGACTCTACATTCCCTACCCACTGATGTAAATGTTTTCTTTCAGCATAACTTAAGTTGTTTAATTACAGCATGAAAACATTAGGCATATGTTCAATTTCCAGTTATTATCAGTGTCATTTCTTGTTTGGTTTATGTGCCACAAAGCTTCTTTTTTTAAAAAATATCATTTTGTTTTGACATTCCAGGTTCTGCATATTTTGAGCTGTGCTGTTGCCAGTGCTCTGTGGGTGTTTGGACTCTGGGAACCCTCTGGACTAAATAAATGACTCATCATTCACATTTTATATCTGACATGTTCTTGAACACTGCTTTTCTTCAGGTCCAATATTTAGATCTGCCTACTTTCAGACTTAGAGAGAGTCATTATGACTAACTATAAGAATCTTTCAGGTAGCATGAAACATTTATGCTATTCATACTTTTGCTGTGCTGCCACATTCCTTTGTGCTTTTCTTAGTAAGTGCTAAACAACAGTAATTGATTAAGAACTTTTGCTGCAATATCTTTCACTTATTTCTCCCCTGTCAAGGTGGTCTCAAGGTGTAGGAAATACTTGTTTGAGCTCCTGTTGTCTTAAAGGTTTCTGCAATAACAGAATTTCTGGCTCTGAGCTATGAACCCGCAAGGCATAGATTAGATAGATAGATAGATAGATAGATAGATAGATAACAGATATAATAGATATAATAGATATAATAGATATCTAAAACCAGCATTCATTGAAACAGAATATTTGACTGTTTACTCCTTAGATCAAAGAGATTAAGCTTTTGCTAAAAGTGTAGCTACATGATTATATTTCTTTACAAAGTTATTTTTTTTTAACCTCCCTGGTATTCCTCCAGCTCAAAGTGAACTTCACATTGGCCAATCTTTTCAAAAACAAGCTGCTGCTTCAAACAGGGCGAGTTGATTGACTTCCATGATTTTAGTATGGCTTACTGCATCTGACACTATCTGATCTCGAGCAGGAGTACAAGTACTGATCGGACATCAATCAGAGTGGCAAATCTGCTCCAGGGTCTACACAGACCCTCAGTTGCTCCAGTGTCTACACAGACCCTCAGTTGCTCCAGTTCATTACACTGACTAATTATACCCCCTCCAATTATCTATTCTTGCTTCAGTAGGGGGAGCTGTAACACGTTTAGATTTACCCTTGGCCAAGATGTGCCATTGCTGGTGCACTGACAAGAACAGCTTTCACTTCCCAGCACTGCACGTATTTATCCCTTTTATATGAGTTGGCATTTTGCATCATATTGAAACTGCACATAAAAAGGAAATTCAAGCTCTTTGCTCATTCTGCTAGTTGGGAAAAGCAATCAGTCTCTGTTTCTAATATGCAGTCATCAGCTGTCTGATGGCTGTTTTCTACTGTTCAAAAGAACACAAAACATGTCTAGGCTCAATTTTAATATTTTGGGTTTTGGGGGAAAATAATCTCTAGCACAGTACGTTTTGCATATTTTGCCAGTTGCTGGTTTGAAACAGACTCTTTGGAACAATTGAGAATTCATGAAATCACTTCAATAATTTTTTTTCAATTTTAGAATCATATCAAATCCACTGACAATTGTTAGTTTTCATGTTCTCATGCACTTTATTCCTTATATTGCCAATGAAATCTCTTTAAATAACAGGACACTATTGTATAAATGGACATTTTGATAAGTTTTGCAAAATTGCTCTCAAAAATTCAGTGCTAGTGAAAAAAAGAAGAGCCTGGTAATGAGACTAATTCACTCTTCAAATGTTACAGCATCATTTGAACATTATCACATCATCTCAAATAATTCTTAATTCTAAAAACCCTTTTCCATTTCAATTTTCTCTGGAAAGCTTTCTGCAAAAGCAATGAGAGTATCCAAATTAATTTTAAAGATCACAAAATTGCTATTTCCTTTTAGAGGAAGAGCTGTCTTCTACAGATCTCCTGTATGCAAAATTATCTTAATGGTATCTTCTTTCATCTTAGTATTCTCCCTTGAGCAATTTGAGTGCTTTCTAGTTCTCTTTGGTTGCAGCTTAGTATTTCAAGCAGGCATCAGAAACATTACAGATTTTGGCTTCTCTCCTCTGAGTTCCAAGAGCTTCTCTGATGGGGGCTGGCTGTTCACATCTTTTCTCAGTGTACCGTATAACCCAGCAGTTGCTACCATTTTTCTGTACATTTTATTTTTCTAGGAGTTTCTAAGGTCCATGAGTTTTTCTGCCTCCTCACTGCCCTGCCCACGCAGTCCCCCATCCCTCGATGCAGGGCGAGGCTGCTGCAGCGAGTGTCTCCAGCCTTGGCCCTTCATCCTTGCCCTGTCTCGGGCACTCTGCCCTTCCCAGGGGCAGGAGGGATTTAAGGGGGCGGGTCAGAGGGATGGAGAAAGGAGGATTCACTTGCAGATTTAGTGTCACTCTTGGCTAGCCTGTGTTGCCAGCTCCAGGGTTCACATGCCCAGCAGAGCTCAGCAGCTTGTACATTGACATCTCTCTTGATTAAAGTGTGCATCCCCTAGAAACCTCTAGTATAACCAAGGACTAGAAAAGAGCCTGTCTTTCATAAAAATACCTGCTTTTTCTTGTTAGCTCTTGTACACGCTTTTTCATGATCTCTAACAGCAATTGTACATTCATTTTCAGCTTGAAATATCGCTGTCCATTTGGAAAATGTAATTATCAACACTGGTGTTATCCAGGACACTTTATTTGTCTAATCAGCTGAGTTGTCAGGTTGAGTTAGCAAATCCATTTGTATGAATCACAGAATTGCAGCCCTGGTGTTCTTGTTTATGATATTTATTAGGTACGTGTGCTGGATAGGTTGGATGCAGAAATGATGATTCCTTTGCCACAGTCCTATGCAATTTGTCATATGCAAATACTTCTGAAAATTCCTGTGAAAATAGTACTGGAGAGATGAGAAAAAACTTGTGGATTCTACATTGGAGTTGGGTGGCAGACCACCTTTTGAGGAATTAACATTATAGCTAGCAGGTGCTGTGCATTGTAGAGCCAGGTGTTATTGCTTTGTCAGAAGGTAGAATAGTCAAAAATGTGGTAATCCATGGCACAGGCCTTAATGTATTCAGAAACATTGTATGTGCTTGCAACTGTCTTGACGGGTCTATAAAATCCACCCTTTGAAGAAAAGGTTATAAAGATTTGCTGTAATCCTTCATAAATGTATCCCTTCACCTCAATCCTCAATAAAAAAGGCTGCAGTGAAAGAAGTGAAAAGGCAGAAACATAGCTGAAGATTGATATGCAGTATCAACCTGCTGGCACTGTTTTGTTGCATTGTGTGCACTCTCACACTGCTCTTTAGTACATGCCTGTGGTTTACAAAGGTGAGCTAAGCTTAACTGACATTAAAACTCAATAACATTTTCTTGTGAATCTTCACACTTTGTTCATAGATCTCTATACTTCCAGACTCTTTAAAAACAGCATCAACAGTGGTAAGTGATCATTATTTAGGGATACCTTACTTTAGAGAGAAATCTTGCTTATCAAGTGAGACTGTAGTGATTGTTCTTGGAACTGTTAAGTGCAAAAGGAGGGGAGAAAGTGTAATGTATCAACAGGAAAATTAAAATTTACAAAATATACAATCAGTTTGTTAATGCATAGAGTTCTTCTGTAAATTTTCTGTTAAAAAAATAAAAGCAAACTCTTCACTTTGATCAACTGATTTCTCCATGGCGATGGACCTGAATTTTAATAACAGCAATGAACAACTGCTACTTCTGTGGAAGCACATTTATTTTCTTTTCTCTTTCCCCATCACTTTTCTCATCCAAAAAAAAAAAAAACAAACAAAAAACCCCAATAAACTAAAACCATAAGAAAACCCAAAAGTACCTTTCTTTGAAACGTGTATATCCAGTATATCCACATATATATATACACATATGCACATGTGTATGAATTACAAATAACAAACATCTTATTACTTCGTAATTATAGTAAAGAATTGAATTCCAGGTTTCTTAGAAGAAAGTTAATTCTCAGGTAACCAAAACACATTGCAGTTAATATCTGTATGTACCCAAATCTGCCACCCCATTCCCCTGCACTTCCCCTCTTGCATTTGTAAAAAATATTCAGCAGTCAGCATGCTCTTAAGGAATACTTTGGGTTTACTGAGCAAGTGTTTTCTGATTGTTGCAGGTTGCATTATTTGCTACTCTTCCTTCACCTGTGGGTCTGTAACCAAACTGCACTTTTTCACTAAGACTGGGGTTATTGTGAGACATCCTGAAACAGGAGTGGGGGAACCACTCAGAAACCTCTGGCTAATTGTTGTTGGGGCCATGCATGTGGCTGGTGTGGATGCTGGTGAAAGCCAGGGAAAACAGCAGTTTGAGTTTTCCCAAGCTACTCAAAGGAAAACAGAAAGGAAAGAATTAATAACAAAGTTTAGCACCTAGTGTTGTGGACAGGAGGAGTGCGTGAAGAACGTGATGTTTTGGTAAGAACATGTTTTCAAGAGGTGTTGCCTTCCTTGGACCAATGAGCTTATTCTATCCTTGGTTCAGCGAACCAGTCTATAAAAATGTGCCTACTCCTACAATTGTGGACACACACAGTTAGAAAGCTAGGAAAATTACAGCCTGGAAAATCTTCCAGGCCGGAGCTTCTCAGCTCCGTTCTCAGGCTGATAAGCTGGTTCAGCTTCAGCCAGGGAGATTTTCTCCCAGGATGATAACTTGGTCAAAATAGAGAGGAATTAATAACAAAAATAGAACACCTGTTTTGGTGCGTGAGCAGGCCTGGGAAAAAGGTGTCTTCTCTCTGCACCAATCAGCTTTATCCTGTCTTTTGAGTTTTGGAAGACTGTACTTAAGCAGCATATTTTTAGAATAAACTCATCTCTCTTTCCTGTCCTGAGAGGGACCATGTAGCCGTGTCTCATTTCCACTGCGTTTAAAGGGTTAATACCATAACCTAACAGCTACAGTTGGAGGACCACCGAGCCACACAACAATAAATCACTTCTTCTGCTTTCTAGATGAAGCCTGTGTTGCTGTGTTTTTTCACCACTCCCTAGCCTTACAGCAACAGGCTGGGGCTGGGGGCTGGCGATGCCCCTCTGCCATCTGCAGTGGCTGCAGCCACACTCAGCACCAGGCAGCTCCATGGAACAGGTGCCTCCAGGCAGCTCCATGGAACAGGTGCCTTCAGGCAGCTCAGCCGGCGCTCCTGGTGGCTGTGCATGCCCGCAGGTGAAAAAGCACTCAGCATCTCACAGATGCGAAACTAATGACTTTTAAATCTAATATGGCCAAGTTTTCATGCCAATTATCAAATGAATGTCCCTATTTCCTGTAAAGATGTGCTTTATAATACTCACAGCTACACTTTAACTGACTACCTGGAGCAGGCTGTCTGGGTGAACAGGCTGTAAAAGAAGCTAAATGCCAATTAAAGCTTTGGGAAGCAGCTCTTCTGCACGAACCCAGCGAGGCAGTGTAGCATACATAATATCACTTACACAAATCCTGAATTGCTGCCTTTCATTTCTAATACGCTGCAGCAACACCTGGCTTATAGGACCCAGGACGTTCCTGTGGAAAATCAACAATGGCAGGCTTTTGGAATAACACTCTGTTTATTTTTAATCTAATTGTTCCAAACCATATCAAGAGCAAGTTGAAGGAAAGGTTCTTGACATTATCCCTCTGGTAGACTTAAATGATAGAGAAGATCAACAGAACAATTTGCTCTTAATTACATATTTACTGTTACCTAGCTGGAAGTATTTAGTAGCTTTGGGATCAAATTCTGTCAATCCTCCAAGACAAGATCTTAAACAATTGGGCTGATTATAATTCCCTGAGTTTACATGTACTGAATTTTTTATACTTCCTTATGTTTAAATCAATTGTATTGAGGAAGACAGCAAATAAATGTTTTTGTCCCATTTACTTCTTTCCACAGTCTCCTGTCTCTGTATGTACACAGACTAGAATTCTCTCTGCGTTTCTTTAGGGATGATAACAGCAAGGCTTTTTTCCTCTGCAAACATATACGACTTTGTTGAATTAATAGAAACATGGAAAAGGAGGACCAGCAGTAGATGCAGGTAGGTAAAAATTGCTAACCATTGAACTAAATTACTTTCTAAATTATTTTTTCACAGTATTCTCACTTTCCAGTATTTGGAAGGAGTCTGCCATTTCTACCTGTTTTTTACAGTTTATTTTATATTTACTTGTCAAAGACATTGGTTTTATTTTTTCAATTTTTTTCCTCATCTTCTCAGCTCACAGGACTGTTTTTGCTTTTTCTTTGTTTTCCTTGTGGAGAGAAAATTCCTTCAAGAAGCCAACATCAATGTATCCTGCTGTTGCTTTCAGCTCCATCACCTCTACTGAAAGGTGGGAGCAAAGGCTTGGCAGCCTTTTAAACTTATTTTGATTCAGTTTCCAGCATACAAGCACTAAGAAGAAGCACCGAGTCAGCTTTCAGAATAAGGGGTAGCTTTGCAACCAGCATGAGATCCAGATTGTATTCTCTTTTACAGGAGGATGTAACTTGCTCTGTTTAACTTGATGCAAAATTAGATTTATTTTCCTCCTTCTTCCCCTGAAAATAATAGCCTGCTCAGCTGTACTAGAATCTGTACAGGAAAACATAGAAAGAATGTGTCAGGAACTTGAAGAGAAACAAGGACAGGGTGCAAAATATGGAAAGATTGGTTCCTCCATTCAAGGGACTGAGAAAAAATGCTCTGGGATAATTGTAATGCATAAGAAAAGCAATGTCTAACATTCTGGTTCCCTTTGTTGGAAGTGTGGGGGAAAATTTTCCTCTGTGCCTTAAAGATTAATTTAAAACTATGTCAAAGTGGGTTCTGGAGCCCCCAAGTGCAGCTAAGCCACTCAGGACAGCAAGTATGCAACAGGCAAGGCTGCTGGTAGTTTATAAAACTGGGGCTTTTGAGAGGAATATTCTGCTGTTAGATTCCAGCTGGTATATTTCTATATTGGTTTCTGAGTGCAGCCTGTACTTGCTTCTCCGTAGAGTCCTGTTAAAAAAAATCATTTTTATGATTATGAGCTTGGCTCATAATTCCTAATGCTAGGAATATTTTTATTTATTTAGTGTATTCTTTTGGAAAGCATAAAGGAAATAGAGAGCCTGGATTGTCTTCCTTGGCCATGTCATCTTCAGAGTAGATCTTGGATATCCTTGGGAATACCACATGAGGACACCAGTATTCTGTAGGTACACTGAGCCTTTTTATCTCCTCCTCAGCAGAGCTGGGACTTTGTGTTCCCTGAAAGAACAGCTGAAATCTAAAGCTATCTCAGTGATCTGTTAAAAACTCTACTTATCTTCCCTTTCAGCCAAGTGCTTTGATTTTTCATCAAGATTGCAGTAGGAATTCTTTGGTGATTCATATTCTCTGTATCAGTTACTACTATTCAGAAGCCTCTAACTTTTCTTGGTATCAGAAAGGGTAGACTAGTATTTTTTTCTTGCTTTTGCTATTATTTTCTCTCACACATTGACAGCTATTCAATGTCAATGAACAAATTCTTTCCAAACACAGCTTGGCAATTGCCATTAAACAGGAAATATATAAAGCATTTTAAAAAAATTAAAAAGAAACAGCCTGTTCATTTTTCACTATCTAGAAAATTATGTAAGTCAAAGAAGTGCTATCAAATATTTGCAATAAATGTAGAAAATAGAATTTAGGGCGCATATTTAAACTGTAACAACATCTGTGGGATCAGAATGCATGAAAAATTACAACCCAAAAATAAACCACAATCTTAGCAAGGTTTATATTTGGGAGTTTTTTAATCATAAGACCTTGCTTAAAAACTTACATGTGCTTTCCCAGGAAACAGCAATTTTTACTTGGTGACAAGACACTTACCAGCATTTGTAATATCCGAAATTTGGGATATCTGAAATAATGCCAAGATAAAATCTATTGTAGGAGAGCTAAAAGAGAACTAACTGGTTCTGGCTTTCTTCCAAGTCATCCTGCCTACAAAGTTGTTACTCCTGATTATGCTGTTTCAAGTTGGGGTTTTTGCTGGGGCAAGATAAAAGCAGAGGCAATGTCCTCATTACTCCCCCAGGCTCCAAAGGCTCTTCCTTTCTCTCACCTGCTATACATTTTCATGTTTTTGCTTTATTCACTGTCCCAAGTGCTTCGAGTTCCAGCTGGTTTTCTTTGGGTTTGGAGCTCCTGTAATAGTTATGGTGGGTGTGCCTTTGGATGTGCTGTGAGCAACTCCTGATACACAGGCTTTTCCTGGGAATGAACCCCTCAGAGCCATCCTCACAATGTCTGTATGCATGTAACGCTGGCAGGGCACAGCCACAAACAAGTCTGACCACTTGTACCAGATGAGCAGGGTTTCTTAGGTTCTTCTTTTTCATGTTTTTTAGGTTTTTTCCTCTCTGGGTGCCATTGCTAATCCATTAAATATACTTGGTAAAGTAGAAGGGAAGCACAGGGAGAGGGCATAAGTAAAAAATGGTACCCGTGGCAATTTCTGGATGATTTTTGCACGCTGAGCATAAATGGAAAACAGATAAGTGACATACTTGCTGTGCAGCTGTCACCTTTTCTGGGAATATATGTAGGAAAAAAGACCAGTAAATGCCCTGACACCTCATAAGAGGTGTATTCCGTGTAGAAGGATATTAGCAATTCAAAAGCTAAAGTGGGATCTAAGAAAGGTCATTGTCTGGTCAGCCAGTTTATTTTTGACCTAAGCAGTATTTAATTTAAGAAGCAGAAGGACTGGGATAAGCAAGTACAAATCTAAATGGGCAGCTGGCTGCTGGGTGATGTTGAAGCTGAGTCACCCTAAAGGGCAGCCCTCTCTCAATCAAGAGAGGAGAAAGATGAAGACAAGAATGAGAGAAAGAACACCCTCCCTGCCCATATGATGCCTTGGTACCACTGAAATCAAGCCATTTCTGTTCCAATGGCAAGGAAAGAAAAAAAGAAAGGCAAATAGAGAGAGATGTAAATTTTAAATAATGTCTGCCTATGTATGCATGCAAATTAGCTGAAACCCTTGGCGTGTCCAAGTAAAAGCAATGTTTTAAAGATGGTAATCTGGTTTTTGTAGTATTTCTTAATTCCAGTGTGTATTACAAATTTATGCAGTATGAATAAAACCTGAGCTTTCTCATAACAACTCAGGATTGAAAGTAATGAACAATCTTAGTCTGGCTTTCTTATAAATAAAACATGCTACTATGTTTTGTTTAGAGTCTTAAGTCCTCAGCTCTATGCTGGTGACTGGAATAATCAGGTTCTGTTTTTAAGGTTGTGATTTTTTTTTCAAGGTAAGCATGAATTTGTCTCTTTTAAAAAGGATCTTTCTTCTGTTTCAGATAATATTTTTTTCATAGTTTGGGGCTCTTTCATCACCCAGCTCTGTTTCTTGCTTCATCCTTCACTACCATCAAGACTGTTCTTTTGGGGAGGAGCTTTTGGCTGCCTCAGAAGAGTTGCTGTCTTTTCTATTTCAGCTTAGGTTTCCCTTATAGACCTCCTTCTTCCACCTTGGGCACAGAGATGCTGTTGCAATACTTAAAAGCAGTATCTAATAGATCAGGTGTGACAGAACTCCCCTGAAACCTCTGTAAAAAGCTTTTTGCCCAGTTATTTCCTGAAATATCACTGAAGTGGTTGTTACGCAGATTTGTGTAGCTATAAAAGCTCTCAATTGCTGTTATTACACAAGTCTCTAAAAATATATTGATAGGCTTAAGTCTCCCTATTTCTGATTCTACTCACTAAACACAGTCCCAGTCTGTTTCTGTGGTTGAATACCTTTTTCCTTTTGTCCACTTTCATCTCTTAGTTTGACTCTGAAAAAAGAAAAAAAAATCATCATCGCCATGGCCTTAAGAGTAACTGGGAAGAAAGGAAACACTTCCAGTGCTCTAGTGTATAAATCATAAAAGCTGAAGTGGGGTACCTGCTTACTTCATCTCAGTGCATCAGAACCCACTTCTGGCGACTTCCCCGTGGCTCTGACCTGTGTCTGAGAGCCCAGATACCTGTGCTGAGCACACACGGATTTCAGGGACAGCAATCTGGAGTGGAGGAGAAGGTGCTGCTCATCTTTTCAGGCTGCCAATACCTCTGGGTGCAGCCATTAAGGCTTGTTTGCTTGTTGCTTATGAGATTTAGAAAACTAGTGGTAGTTGCTGAGTCATACAGATCACCTCAAAAGCAATTTGGCTTTGTAAAACATAAAATTAAGAAAAAGTCCCTGCTTCAAAAGATGCACAGAGGCCCATAGCTAACCTGGACAGATGTGCAGCTCCCAAGGATGTTTCAAGAGGAGAGGGGCTGGACTGGTGCAATGAACTACCAGTTCTGCTGTTACAAGGAGCAAGGGTGGTAATTGCAGGGGAAACAGGCACATAGGGTGTGCTGTCATTAACTTTTCCTGCCTGTCTTCACCCCATTATGCTGCGCAGCAATGCTGTGGGCTTTTTGTGCAGAACACAAACTGACAGAACTGTCTGGACACCCAGATAACTGGGCAGTCAACTCCATTCACCTGGGACCAGGGCAGAATTTTCATCAGTTCTCAATGAGTTTCAAACCTAGAGTAAGAAAACAAATTGTACCCGTATATGTCATGTACACTTATAAACACTTCCTGTACTGTGTGCTCCACATGCTTCACCAAAACAAAATTGTCTCGTTCTTCTGAGACATTTTGCTGGAGACAAGGAGAGGATGAGAAATATTTTCTGGAAGTTTACTCGGCTCTGTATTTTTTGACAGTAAATCTTCCATTGTTTCCTGTGATCTTGAGATTCTCAACAATTTATCTTCCAAACCTAAATGCCCATGGGTAGCTTTATAATTTTTTTTGAGTCAAAATGTGTAGAATTTAAGCCCTAAAATTAAATATACAAAGTATTTACATAATTTGGGACTCCATTATTATTAATTGCCTTGATACAGACATGCCTATTAAATTGATGAGAACTCCTCAAAATTTTATTTTTAATGCCTCCATAAAGTTTTTCAGAACTTATATGCATCTGCATTCAAAAACCTATCCTGGTCTGCAACTGTTTTGCTTCACAGGAGACTGGAATATATTTAGCTTCAAGAAAAATGATTTAGTTAAAATGTAGTTTGAAAGCTCTAGAGATTTTTTAAGGAATGTATTTTACAAATTAATGCTAAAGTATCTTTTGCTTACATTTGTGTCTTGGGGTTTGGGCAGATAGGAATGGCTTTCATTCTGAAAAGAAATAACAACACATCCCTGGGGAGTGCTCTACTATCCATACATCTCCACTTCTATTTGGCACTAGGCACTTAAAGCATATCTTCAAATTACAGGTGTGTAAGTGTTCACAACTTACCTAGTGGAGTTTAATGATGAAGAGATGCTTCCTGTGCTTTTAAGGATTTTAAGAGGACTTAGCAGAAATGAAATAATCAATCTTGCTGCAACCCTTATGTCAGGAAGGCAGTAAATTGAAAAAAAGACAACCCTGATGCTTCTGTGGCCTCAGGAAGAAAGCCCTTGGAGGGCAGCATAATGTCACATACATTTGTGTCCCAGCAGCTACTGTCTTCTCTTAGCCTCTTGTCCACGTGTGCTTCTTGATATGGAAAAAATTTGCTTCCTGTATGTACATTCCTTCAACCACAGAACTACTCAAACCTGTTTTTCATGCACAGGATTACTGGCTGGTTTTGGGGTTTGGTTTGTTTGGGTTTTTTTTTAAACCCAAAGACGGTAGCTTCATTCTGGAACATGTTTAGTTTGTAGGTGACAAATGCTCTGTAAAAGCCTGAGGGGCAATTTAATATTAATGAGGCCAGGCAGCAGAAATTCCCATTGTCACTCAGTGTGGTGAGCCAATGTAATGGAACTATATAAAGTGAAACAGAGTTAGAATTTAGCAAGGTAGTACCCCTAAAAAGACATAAAAAATAAAACTCTTTAATTCTGCTCTTTCTAGCACCTCAAGAATACACTGCAGCTCTCTCATTTGATTCTTTCCACATATGTTTTATTTCTTAATGCCCTCTCTCTTAATTTTTTCATCTCTGCCTAAAAATTGTGTCAACATTTTTTAAAGGCTGATTTGCTGATTTCATTTTCGTCAGTTTTTGTTTGGTCATTTCTGAAGACACACAAGAGACTGCAGTAGCTCAGAGCATCACAGTATACCAGGACTCATTACTTCAAGAAAAGAAGAATGGAGGCAAAATTTTTAATCTAAGTCTAAACATCTAAATCTAACATTAATCATCATTCTAAACTCTTCTTACAAGTATTATCTTACAGAAGTGTGCTCCCTTTAAAGTTGTCTCACTCTTCCTTGCATACCAGAGGCTGGACTCTTCATGTCAGCAACACACTGAGCAGAGGCCTGGCCAGTTTAGTTCAGGTTCAATTTTCAACCATTTTTTCTCACAGATTCCATCCATCCCATGGAAATTTTTATTTTACAGATGGTCAGCTTGACCTACTGACTTTATAATAGGAAGCTATTCCTATGTCTCAGTTTATCATAATGCAATTAAACAAGTGCAGCACAAGTCATTCTGAAGAATTGAGGAGACAGAAGTTCCAAGTCAAAAGTTTAATAAGAGATGTCTTCAAGGAAAACCTCCTGTGGCAGGGTGGATATTCTTTCCCCTCAATGTCTCTGAAATACAGTATTTTCTTGTTTAGGTTGTGTGTTTTCATGAAGGAGACTACTGTAATAACAGTAAGAGTGAAGAACATGGCATTTAAACTGCCTTACAGTTATAAAGGAAAAAGGCACAGATGGTGTATGAAATTTTAAATGTATGTATCTTATATATGTTCCTCTGCTTCACTGTAGAGTCAAAAATATAAAATTATTGTCTTTGTCCCTTAGATACATGTATTTTCATACACCAAAGATTGAAAAATTGTTGCAGAAGAACCAACTATTTGACTTGTACTTGCACTTAATGCTCAGCCTATATCAGTGACAGAGAAATCTCTGCTGTGACACAGAAAAATGAGTGATAAACATCAAATGGACAGGACTCACCAAAATTTGTCTTAGATAATCAGAACCTCATACTGCTCAACCTGAAAGCGGCATGCAAGGTACTCATTTTCAGATTCAGAAAGACACAATGACCTGAATAATAAATTACAAGTCCTAAAATTTAATATCTGTCTGATTTTCCCAGGGCACTTGAATTCAAATGTAATTGATCCCCTTCTGGAGTAAAACCAGTAGAACAGGAAGTTAGCCAGAGCTGAAGCTGTTGAGCTGCTGCTTCCACAATAGTAGCACAATCCTTTGCGCATTTCTGGGACTTCTGGGACACTGACAGTGTTGGAATTCAGTGGAGTGGAAATGAAAGCCAGCAGTCTGAATTGCAATATGATATTCTGACAGCAGATTTACTGGTTAGTCATTTCTCAAGTATCTTTAAGATGTTGGACTGATAATTAGAAAAATATTGATTTCTCTCATATAGGAAGCAACATTTAGAAAATATTCTGCTCCCTTAATTACTCTTTAAGTCACACAAAAAAACTGTATACCACAGATTAACTCAGTTTTGACCAAGTAGGAACCAAATGAGTTTAAGCATTTAAACTGCTGCTAGAGATCAATGAAGTTACAAAAATTCTACCAGGAAAAGCAAATCACATGATTGAGCAGTTTTGTTTTTAAATTTGGATGGGTGAAAGAAGGAAATTATTATTATTTTGAATAAAACATACTAATTATGCAAAATCCCAGTGTTGAAAGGCCTCTATAAGCAAAACCATACCTACATATCATTACCCTCACATTTTTATTAAGAAGCATGTTATGTGTAATGCCAAGAAATTATTTTAAGTCCAGACGGAAAATTAACTGTCTAATTGAATGTTTATTATCCCACTGAAGTCATCATGGAAAAAATAAGTACTTTAAAAGAAAAAGTATAATCCTACGGAGCTGTCATATTAATGCTTCCTAGTATCTGCAACTTCTCCTGATGTTATGCTCAGCCTTCCAGTGCCCCTTGGGCATTGAAGCTTTCAGAAATAAATGGGGATCATGCAGCTCAAATCTTTAACCATGAAGAATATGATCTTTTTGATTTCTCCTGTCTCATCTTGGGAGCCTCTTGATTAATGTTTCTGTGTTTGCTAATGTGCCACCTTGCTTGATCTTTACTTAGTTCATGGTGCAGCTGGATTTCCTATCCATGGTCTATTTCACTCAAGCTGCATGTTTGTTGTCCATTCTCTTTGTACCTCTGCATGAGGTGTTGCTCAGCTCTCAGTCTGCATTTCTCCAGCTGACCATTGGTGAGTTTTGAATAGTGCTGGGGCTCCTGTGTGAGACTGACCCATTTCTTACCATCCCACACCTGCACTTCTCTAGACCATGTCTTGTGTCCCCACTTTCCAAGGTGCTATCATGCCATGTCTTTTACAGAGAATATCTGGATAAAACTATTGTACCAGACAAAGATATGCAAAAAATAAAGCAAATTAAGCATAACCACATGGTCACTAGAAAAAACTCTATTACAGTTAAGCTGGGAAATTGCAAGCAGCTCAAGAAAAGCTCAGGCAAAGTAAACTTAAAAAGCTGCTGTCCTGAGGCCTTGCAAACTCAACACTGCTGCTAGCATGGCAATACACTCTGTACTGGGCACCAGGACTACACTGCACCAGCTATGAAATGATAGATGTTGTCTTCATTAGTAATGTGCTTCCTGTTAGGGACATCACTCTTGGAAACATTTTGGAACTACTTCAGCTAGTTTTTTATATGTCATGTCATTTCTATGGCACCATATTTTCTCTCCTTGAAGGATTTATGGTCTCAATTCCTGACTTTTTAATGAGAAGGCTGGCAGCAGGTTTCAGTCATTCCTACTCCTGGCTGGGCCATCATCTCTCACACTTCAAGTCATGGCATTTCATCTACCCTGTGTTACCCATTCTGGGATGTGGCAATAGGTCAGAGAATATGAAAAGCAGGCTCTTCTGTGATGGCCTACTCTGGAGGTTTGCCTTTGTTTTTAACAATGGCTGTTTGCTTACATTCATCTTGATGTGTTAAATTAATCCAAGAAATGATTGGTAATGAAGGATGCAGTTAAGCATATTATTCAGAAGAAATGAAATAATGGGACACAGGGTTAGACATGAAGTTCCACCTTTACAATAATTTGGTAACTGCTTTGGTTTACTCTCTCTGGTTGTCCCCCAGTTTGTGTCTTACATGGAGAGATCAAATATACTGCTCTAGTGTAGAAGGCAGAGGTTCTAAGGGCTTGTGCAAAAATCCCCAGGGCTTTGGAGGA
Source organism: Rhabdornis inornatus (assembly GCA_013397075.1). NCBI lineage: Eukaryota > Metazoa > Chordata > Aves > Passeriformes > Rhabdornithidae > Rhabdornis > Rhabdornis inornatus. The sequence goes on along the minus strand of VWZS01002147.1, from coordinate 92,670 downwards.
AACTAATCTTTCGATTCATCACTTGAGTCCTTTTGGTGGTCTTGTTCCTCCACTAGCTACCTTCACTGTTGCTACAGTAATAAATCACACCCAGTAGAAGTACATATAGAAACTAAATGTTGAATGACCTTTTGCCATGATTTTGTTTATGATTTGCTCTATTATTGCATAAATATATTGCTATACATGTCTAAATGTAGCCATAGGGAATAAAATACATTACATCTTTCTATACAAGATAAAGAAATACATAGATAAGTTCACTCTCATGACCTAATAATAGGGCGTGGTTTTGTTCCATCTCTGCAAACATCCATCAAATATTGATGGCTCCTGTTGGACCCAGCCTAACAGCAAACTTAAACATTTGAGTCACCCAACTCTTCCTCTCATGTTCATAGTTTCAGTTCCCAGGACCTCATCCTGGTGAGGGTAAACGGATGTGGCTGAAAACCAGGCAGTTCCATGGGATCTTATCAAAAAACTGTTCTGTGTGGCAAGTGGAGGAGACACACATCCCACAGAGAGAGCTGGGGACCCTTTTCTTTGACAGCACAAAGTCATGTTGCAGACCTGCATGCATGGTGTAGTTCTAGTCTGAAAATTAACTTTGCAAACAAAATTTCAAATGAAACCTTGCTTCTGGTTGCTCTACTAAAAGAAACTAAGGGACAAGGAAAAGCTGTTGTCCCTGTGATGCTCAGCCAGGCTCTTCACATCAGTGCTCTATTCTGGCTGTATAATTTTAGCACCATCTTTACAAAAAAGTGGCTTTTACCTGCCTTCAGTGCAATTAACAACTAACCTTTCTTGAACAACTAGTAAGCAGTGGTGCTGTGCATGCAGTGCCTGTGTCTGAGAAGTGTATGCTTCCTAGAGCTGACAGCTAAAATTAAAAATGCCTGTTTTATCATTTGATGTTAACAGGAATGATGCAGAGTGCATTCAGAGAAGGATCTATTGTAGAAAACAAAGCCTTTCTTCCAGTCACTCTGGAGAACAACACTGTGTGAGAACAGCGCTGTGGCCTAAATCATTAAAGATAACTTCTTGCCAGGTAATGTGAGATAATGTTAGCACATAATATTCTTCTCTTGCTGCTTCTCTCTCATGTATTGATTGGCTCTATCCTGTAGGTTTGATAGACCAGGGTGCTTATCCTCTATTCCTCTGAGCACTTTGAAAAAACTACTACATTTGTCAAATGACAAAAAAAAAAACATCCTATGAGAGTCAACTGAGAGACATCAAAAGCAACTGGAAAATCTGTAGTCCCAGGTGAGCTGTTACTTGAAGATTATCCAGCTTTCGACTAATTTATGGTTTGTCTTTGAAAAGTTCTGCTGAACTGAGTCTGGATTTGAGAACTGAGAAGTGGAGATTTTTTGTTTGTTTTCTGGGCTCCCTTCCCTCCCTATCCCCTGGGAAGAGAAGAAAAGAAAAAAGCAGCATGGTTGCAGGGATTGTGGGCCACAGGTACATGTCTCATGGCAGATATGGGTTACCATTGCCTAGTTAAAGATTATTTGTTTGAACATGCTTTTTGTAAAAAAGAAAATACAAAAAATCTCTTCATCAGTTTTCCACAAGAAATATTCTGACTGTACAAACATCAAAACAGTGATACTACATTTAATGTATGATTTTTTTTGTTTTTAAGTTTGCCTTAACTCAAGGGTTTTCACATGGGCATTAGGAATCTGCAATCAGCTGCCATAGCTTCTTATCCAAATGCAGTGCAGGTACTAATAACATAATTAATAAGAAATAATTATACATTATTGCCAAACACCAAGTTTGCTGACAATGAAACAGTAGTTGACAAGTTTGAAGGACGTAGACCTCCTTCTTCTCAAACCTGAAATACATAAATCAGTGTTTGCTTTCAAGTAGTAATATATTTAGGGAATTTAGGTTGTAAGGAAGAGGATACATTAGTAGTTTGCAGCCAAGTTGTTTCCTAAATGCTGTTAAGGAATTGTTTCCCTTAGCCCATGGAAGGAGTGGTCAGAAGTAGTTCAAATACGAGTATTTCTTTCAGAATCTTGAGCCTAAGCCCAGCATATGGTTTCCAAGGAGAAATCTTGCATTAAGAACTGTTAAATTAGATCAAGGGACAAACATTTGCTGTTCACAGGAACTTGCATCACAAAACTGTGTAGTTTAGTGCTTCTTCAGATGACAAAGTTCTTGTTCTCAGAAACAAACTTCTAATAGTGTGAACTAGGACATCTGCTTGTTTCTGCCATATTTAGGGAATAGAAAATTACTGTTTGGGCAAATTATCATTTTGGGATGCATAGTACCATTCTTTTAATGCTGATTTCTGAATCTGTCTTGAGAGAAAAAGAGATCATAAGATTTTCCTTAAATATATCTAATGCCTAATTGCTCTCTTAGCAGTTGAAATTTTCCTTATCGACTAGATATGCAGTGGTTGCATAGTTCTAAAAATTACTTGGCATGTTCATTTTTAGACTACCTCATTCCATCTTTCTGTCACATTATGCTCTTTTTCAAACTATTCCACTACTTTCCAAGAAGAAGGCCGACAGTGTTGTTATTACTAATCAGAGATGAAGGCACAGCACCTCAGGTAGTTTCTGCCCTTTGCTACGTAGCGATAAAAGGACAGGAAATTGCTTCATATTTTATTTCTCTTTATAGCCCCACAAGTGTATATTAAGCTGATTCTGTTAATTCATATGAAGTCAGTTCTCCTTTGTCCATTGTGCTGTCTGCTCACAGGCTGTGCAGTGTCACACAAAGCCTTCTGCCCCGTGCAGCATCTGGAGCTGCAGTGTTTGCTCCATGGCACCACTGCTCTCCAGCTGCACAGGGAGCACCTCCAGAGCCTGAGTCACAGCACCACTGTCACCCTCTGTGACAGAGGAATGTCACTGTAGGGGCAGACATGACACACGAAAGGCACACTACACTTCAGGAGGCTAATACCTGTTTATTACAACAGCACATTGTCTTTTATACCCTCTACACAGTTTACACTTTCTTATTGGTCACAATTCGTCAGCATAGCGGTCATTGGCGGAAAGTTCTCCACCCCTATTCTTCCCAGGACCTTCCTAAAACATACTTTTAACAGCTGTGGTGTTTTTTTCTAGTTATCTTCTTTTCTCCTTCCTTTCTTGGTCTCCATGCCAACAGCCTTGGTCAGAGCATAGTTCTCAAAACAAACCTCATTCATTAACCCTCTCTAACCCCCAGACCAGCTGTGGGTCCTACTATAGAGGGACAGCTATTGGAGCTTCCTGCAGAAAGTGGCACTTCTCCACCCTAGGGTTTACAGAGTGGTAAGCACTCTCTTTTCAGAGCACTATTCCATTTCTGGGACTCCTTTGTACTTTGTCTCTTTGAACATGTGTGGGAGTTGGAGAAGGTGGATTTTGCACATCATTTCTTAAATGTTTGCTTTCTTTCCAGCTCTTTGGTAAAGTGGGAACTAAAAAGTGCACCATTCTGCCATTCATCAATACTTGCAGGTGCTTTGCAGGGTGTGGTTTGATGTCTTCTCACACTCATTTTCCTTCCCATCTCCATTCACTCTATTATGTATCACTTCAGAAGATCAGGTTTTCCTTCTACAGCCTGGAGCCTTCTCTCTGCCTCACTGTTAGCTACATCTTTGGCTAACCTGATTTTTCAAATTATCTCTTTTTGCCTATTCTCAGCCTCATAGCCCATGTGTTTTTTATCTCCATAGTGACATATATCTACCTGTTGCTTCATCAAATTTTCCATTCAAGTAACTTCATTTCAGGGAAGTTAGTTCTGTTTAGGGTTTCACCACTGCACTCTGGGCAATATCTGTTTGGTTGATTAAGGATTTCTGACCACAATTTATACAAGAATCAGACACTTGGACACGTCTCAAGTCTTGCAAAAGTTGCCAGCCAGAAACATGCTCACATAAGGATGATCAGTAGCGTGGGTTATCTTTGAATCTGTTTTTAATAGAAAAACTGAAATCACTCCTGCTACAGGAAAGCACATTGACTCCACCTCTCATGATGTTCTTTGCAAGTCTTCTCTTTTATCCCCTCAGCTCATCTGTATATTTGATCATTTTTCTGCTCTTCTTAAGGGATTTACAAACAAGTTCTTCATTATCAAACCTCAAAGTTCCTATTTATATTTCTTTCTCCTCTAGAACAAATTACATTTCCCTATATATTTCATGCATTGATAAGAAATTACCAGTAAATTAAGTTACAAGCCAAATTCTTTGTATTTCAGAATTTCTCTGTTTGCCAAATGCACACATCCTCTTAGTATTGTTTCCTTAAAATTTCTTTCAGGAATGTTGCTTCTCACCAAATTCACTAATTGAATTACTCTTGTCTTCATCTAGTTTTCTTTTTTTTCCTGAAGCTTGTCTATTCCAGCATTGGTTATCTTTGTTTTTGTTGCTCATATCTTCTATATCTTGGTATTTAGTTGCCTGGTAGTATAATCCCTATGTTCTATTTAGCCCAATGTTTTCAGTTCTTACTTAATCCTGCTTCACTTATGCCAAGCTGTTAGCTCTCCTAAGAGAATCATGAGACAAGGATTTAGCAAAATTAAGAGTTTAGAGCATGTAGAATATAGGAATGCACTGATGGTCCATAAATGAGGCAAATAAAGGTTTCATGAGTCACCATGCACCAGCTATCATAGAAATGTTGAAACTTTACTTTGAAATTTAATTTGATACACTTGTGTTATTTCCATACTGACTGTTTTTTTTCCTTAGAACATTTCACATTTACCTAAAGTGATAAAATAAACTATTGGCTTTTCAGTCTGAGGGCAGTCTCTAGCTCCTAGAACTGCCTCTCCAGATGGTAGAAAGGATTCAGGCATTGGAGCCACCTCTGCTGAACTGAAAGCTTCCTGCTATGAAGGTTTTTCTCTTTGTTCTTTGGACAGCTTTTTAATTCCATATTCTATTGTACCTTCTGTGCCTGAAATCCCTTGCCCATCTCCTTGAAAAATCTAAATATTATTCCATCCTCCGAATTTGTCTTTTTCCTAGTGATAATACCTTCAAAGGACCCTTGCAGTTAAGATAAATATTTTTTCACTGTACAAACAAACAAGGAATAACACTTCAGTTGTGCATGGATCCAAAGGAATTTTGACAAACGTGTGCATATTATCATGGTGGCTTTATACTACCTCTTTATACCACAGCCTTTTCAAGTAAAGCACCATTGTTTTCACTAGAGTCCCTTTTTTCTACATTCTCAAACTACAAAATCTTTTGAGGATTTCCAAATGAAGAGGAGTTAAGCTCTTTATTGCACACTTCTTGAAATTAAGTCACTTATCAAAGAACAGTAAATGAATTCCTAAAATGTAGTGATAGCACAATGCAGAAAACTGATGCATAATATATACTTTTCAAAATGCAATGCAAACCTTTATTCTTAGGGGAAAAAAAGGAAAAAGAAGAGAAAATAGGCACTGTTACACATTGTTTAAGTGGTACTAATTTTTTTCCCAGAAAGGAAGTATAAATGCATTTATATTTTTGAGAATTTTGTGTTTGTTTTCAGGATAAACATACTTTAGCTATTTTCTAGAAAACGAACCAAAATTTCATGTAAAAAATTTCAGCTGAAAGTAGCTGAAAGTTGTTGCAGCAGTATTAGATATGGCTTGCCCTGTTCCTGTTCTCCCTTTAGAATTTTCTTACAGCATTTCTGGGAATAGACTAGGTGGTGAGAAAGGCCCTTGGACTGAGCCAGATCACAAATTTACCTGTAGTATTTTGGCCTCACACTTATGAAATTGATATATGCATTTATTCCATCAAGAAACTCCAAATATAATTTTATGCTGAGTGACCACTCTTACAATGCCGGTATTCTTCGTGCAATGAACATTATGGAAAAAATTTCTGCAGATAATGTGTTTTCTATGTGTTGAAAATGTATGCAAAATAGCTCTTAAGGAATCCCACCGTGAGATATAATTTATTGTTGAACTAGTGTGATCTATGAAAATTTACCATGCAAACTGGTCATATTAAAACATATTCCTATTCCCATTTTTTGATAAGTAGTTTTATTTGATAAATTTGCATTCTGCTCATCCTCCAGTCTTCTGGAGAGTCTAGTTAATACCCAACTTCAAGACCTTTGAGAAGAAGAAATGATGGGACATTTCATATTCTCATTTCCTAAGTTTTCTGAAAACAGAAAATACAGAGTTCAGGTGGTAATGCCCAGGAAATTGTATGCCTGTAGTTTGTGTGTTTGCCCTGCATGGGAGTAGGGAGAGGTGGTTTGATATCACCAGAACATCCCCTGAATGATCTCTGAGAAGGGAGGTGTCCACAGGCTGAAGTGACCTTTTTTTCTACCTGCTTGTAAGGGTAGTTGCACATTTGGAAAGGGGGGTTGCAGCTTATTTCTGTAGTTGTTTCTTTGTGCTGCTACATCAGGGGGCATGCTGAATCTGAGCATTAACTTAAAATGTCAGTAGCTAACCTTTTGAATAGATATTCAGTGAGTCTTTACCATTTAATGACAGGCATATATAATTAAGTGCCAACATTTCATGCACCTTTTTCCTAGAAGGATTTTGATTAGGACCACAAACAGCTAGGTCTCCATTCTGGAGGCAGCAGAGCCCCAGGAACAAATTAATTTCTTTGTTTGGTTTCATGCTTTCTGACAAATACTTATGAAACAGTGCTAGAATAAGAATGAAAATACTACATGCGCACAGTCAGCTTTTGGTTTACATTGTTCAAAATAGAAACTCGTCCCCAGAAAAGTCATGCTGTGTCTCACAGGGATAAGCTTCCTTGTTGGAAACCCATTTAGTGTTAGCAGGGAATTAGAAAAGGTCAAACTTTACACTTATTTATGAGATACTCTGTAAAATCAAATGGATAATTCTTACGTAGACTAACCAAGCAGAAGTGGTGCAGGTCTCACCATAGCTGACCACTTCCCTTCTCTGAGAAGTACAGGAATGCTCAAAAAAGCAAGCACCAAAACTAATTTTACTTGAGGGTTCAGTTATGTCATTTCTCTGCTCAGAGAACTGTAGAGGGGAAAGGGCCACATGCAAAAAGTGGGTTCTAAAAGGTGCTGTACTCAGGATAAACATTTTCCATCTCCAATGAAAACTAGATCACCTGGAGGATGAGCATATTGTCTTTTCTTTTGGAGCCATGAGGATCATCCCCATGCTCCTGAAATACAGTGTTGCAGTCTCTCATTCTCCACCTCAGCTTTAGCTCTGCAAAGCTTTTCTTTTGTAACCAAGCAGGTTCAAATGTGCTTTCAGAAACACTGAAGACTGTGCAAATGCTGTCAAAAGCGATCTGCCAGACCTAATTGAAGGTAAATATTAATTCTTTCTCTGTGAACCCTGCTTGCTGGCTGGCACACACCTCGTGGCAGAGGTGTGCAGGTGAGAGCCACGCAGGTGTCCCAGCACAGCTGTCTCCTGGGCTGCTGTGAGCTGGGTCTCTGCAGCTCAGAGCTGCTGGGCCACCATGGCAGCGGGCACCTGCTGCACTAAAACTCTGTGCAACGAACAACAAGAGACTAAGGCAAGACAAACCTCCAAAAGGCATTTGTCACAAAGCAGGGGCTGATGGAAGATGGACTCATGTACTGAATCTTGCTTGCTTTAGACTCATTGAAGAGTGTTTCTTGAAGGAGGAATTGTTCTCAGTGTTTTTAAAAGGGTTCTAGCACCAACAAAACAAGCCCTGGGATGAAAACGCTGTTGAAGCGTGTATACTAAATGCTTCTGTGCTTTCTTTTCCAAGAACATGAGAAACCTCATTTCAGATTCTGAGGTAGTTTTAATACAAGTTTACAGTTTAATTTTAATTTTAATACAAGTTTAATACAGTTTAATTGAAGAATCACTGATTTTTCCCAGGGGATCATTTATGTGCACAGGCCAGAGTGTCACTGAAACAGAAGTTTTTCCTTTCATCATTTTACAGACAGAGGCACATGGAAGAGGAAACACTGTAAAATATATATATATATATATATTTAAATCTGTTAAATGCCGCATAGGGAAGACCAAAAGATCAGATCAAACAAAGGGCAGCTGTGGCACAGTTGCAGGAACTTCTGTACTTGTACTCTGTAAGTGGTATTTGACTTTATATGAAGAATTAGCACATTTAATGTTGAGCTGGTTTGGTTAGGGTTTAATGCATTAATTATGACATTCCTTAGCACTTCAATGGATACTAACTTCCCTGGAACAGTCTCCAAGTCTCCCAGAAATAGGTGTGTGCTCCTTTTGCTGTGGTTACACACCTATTTTCATGTAACTCTCTATTGTTTCACTCACATTCACATTTGCTGCACATCAAAACACAAATGTAAGGTTAGCTCTAGCTGCTTTTATCATAGTGGTTCAGGGACCCATTAATATTTTTCCCTCAAGCTCAATACACAGTTTGGTGTCTATTATAAAATTTCTCTCCTAGGACCTTTACTCTGCACACCGATCTTAAAATAGAAAACATGGTGATTAAATTTTACTGTATCTCATTTCTCAGTGAAAAGTTTTCTTGTAATTATAGATACTGGCTATATGTTTTAACATTTTAATTTTGAAACCAGTTGGTAGTTCAGAGCAAGATGTGGATGTTTTTTACTGCTGTTGACAGAGGCTATGTGAAATACCAAACTCAGGAGCACGTGTTTGGTATATACTGTATAGTTAGCAAGTGCTTTTGGAAAAGAGCATTCATTTGCTGAACCACAAATATTTCCACTTACCTTTTAGTTCACAAATGATGATGAAGCTCATCTTCTGCAATGGTAATTTTATTACCATTGATTGGATCAACTCAGGATTAAAGCTTATTAGATTTGGCCGTAACCTCTTACACTACTGCAGGTCATACTTTTGACAAGGGGACTAATTGCATTGCTGCTGTGAAAGTTTGATTATACTTATGTTTTTTCCATTAGAATAGCTCCCAAAGCATTTTACAGACAGTTAGCTCATTGTACTTTGCTATCTTCTTTTATTCAGAACAAAAAAATTAACTTTTCTCCAATTAGGTTGTTCTCACATTCCCTCAAGTATTGAAATAATAGAACTACTTTTATTTCAGATGGCTGAAAACTCCACCCACACACATCTTGAAAGATTAAAGACAGGGGAAGGGTGTATGTGTGAACTAAGCAAATGTCTTTGCCTTGGATACAGACCAGGCCTCTCACTACAGATTTCACTCCTGAAAGAAAGGGATAGAATGTTAATGTATATACAATTGGAAAATAATGTGGTGTTATAGCTCCTATAATTCACCTTGCCCCACATTTCTCTGTTGTGCTAGAACAAATAGAATGTCAGAGAGTAGTAAATAAAGCTGTATGTTAATACAAGTCTAAATTATAAGGCATGACATGAGTAATGCTTTTAGTTAAACTGGCTGGGATAAAAACTTATTGGTGCTGTCAGTCTTCATGCTTTAGGATGCACATTGATCACTCAAAAAGGTTGGGGAAAAATTTATCCCTTTGCAGCCCATTCTTCCTCCTTTCACTGCAACTTTATTGAGTATGAGCATGATTGTTTGCATTCTGGATTTTTTGCTTTTCCCTATTGTTGACTCTAGCTGAAGATTACATGAAATATTGGTTTTACCTTATAAAATAATGGCTGGTCATATTAGCAGCAAGTAGTAGAGAGGCATTATGAGGCCACATGTGAACTGATTAGGCTTTTATTGGTTTTCTGATTTCCTGAAAAAGAGCTGTGTCAGATCTGTCTTAGGAAGATTAACCTGTCATTAACCTGAGTGCAAGGAAAAAGATAAAGGCTTGCCAGCCAGTAAGCTGTTAATTGAAAACTTTTTTTCCTATAGCAGTCAGTGAAATGTAAATGCACCCAGTTTCACTCACATTTCTCTGCAAGCAGGATGTTACACAAGAAAATGGTGCTTTACAGAGATGCCTCTTTCCTGAAAGCTTGTCACTTAAATCAGAACTGTGAACTGGGATTTTTTAGCATGGAAGTATATTCATTCCTTAAAGAAATGTGATTTAAGATCTCCTCCATGCACCCCAGGCACAGAAGTGCAAGTCACATCTGGAATGTCCTCTAACAATCTCAAGACTTTTTCAAAAGGAAACATATTCTGCAATGTGACACAGAGAAGGAGATATCCCAGAGATTCATTTCAGATTGTGAAGGCATTTGACATGCATGTTTTTAAGGTAAAAATACCTCAGGCCTAGCTTGGTTCCTATGTAATTTTGCAGGTACCTCTTCCCAATCTCAAGGAAATCACCTGTTTTGTGAACTGCAGATGCTGCTAAAATTGATGTGAAAAACAGTGGTCCAGAAATTATCTGTGTGAGGAATTTCTTCAAAATGCCAGAGCTGTTCTATGGTAACAAATTGTATCAAAATTGAACACGGGGGTGATGCTAAACCTCCTGCTGCTTAAAGAAATCTCTTTTAAACTGATATCTTACAGTGCTATACCACTGCAGGTTGAAAACATTAGTGCAAAAATATGAATTTACCATGGTTCTTGTAAACCATGACAAAAGGCTGTGCTGTAGCAGGAAAAGTAACATGGGTGGACTTTCAATGTCTTAAAGCCAGTAATACTCTTAATATGGTGACTGAGCACTCTAAATCTCTGGCTTGGGATATCATTTGCCTTAATTACTTGTGGATCATCTATCTCAAAGGGCTGACTTGTTCTTGAAAACATCAGGTTGGTGATGTAGTGAAAGTCCACCAACAAATCTGATATATAACTTCAATTAATATTTTATTACAAGTAGTTGCACAAATATAAACAACCTAAAAAATTACCAAACCCTCTAAATAGCAGGTTTATCTTTTCCTTTCTCTCTTTATCATCTTTTCCAAAAAAAATGAAAAAAGAAAAAAAGAAGAGACAAGAGAAAAGCTATCGATATAGTAAATGAGGGGTAAAGACATTTAATATGTATTAACTTTCAGAAATGTAAATTTGATAGCCAGAGGCCAATTTCCAAAATCATAAATAAATACTGCAAAAGTAATTTACTGAAAATGCTCAGAATTTAATGCTCCAGAATCAAGAGGCAAAGCATAAGAAGAAGTAAAATCAGGCAAAGCTTAGACAGTATTAGGAGGTTATGTTTATTGATTTGTTATAGCATTTCACTGCAGTACAGAATGGGATTTTTAGAGCACAAAGAATATTTAAAAAAAAAACACCCAATGTAATTTTTCAATTGAACAAATGAAATCTGCACCAATTTCTGGCAACTTTGGTGGAGAAAGAGAAGGACTTTCAAATCAAGGAGTAATAGCAGTATGTATGGATAGTAGGCGTGCATTAGGAATTAGCAGTTAATTTAAGAGCAGAACATTCCTGAGTTGACTGAAAGGAAAATAATTCCATTAAGATAAATGTCAGTAAAGCTTTGAGTGCTTATAGCACACAACTGTTTCTCATAAGGGACACAAAGTTTGGCACTAAGCAAGGCTCCAAGAGTGTGTTACATCTATTATCAGACCTTGGAACTGATCCATTTTGGGATGATATCACAGGAAGCTGTTTAGGTTGCAGTCCTTTTTGTCGAGATGAACCATTGATGTGTTACTTTTGTTTACATTTTGTTCCATGCTTTTCCTTCAATTGAATACCTGTCTACATGCAAATAAACTCATTTTTAAGAGGTAGCATGCATGATGGAATTGTAGTATACATTAGTATCATCTGGCCCAATTTTTGCAGATTGTACCAAATTTTATAAATTAAATTTCCCACCAGCTGTTTCCTTTCTGTAGTGGATGGCCTGCTCTCCTGATGTGCAAACAAAAGTTGAGTCTATGCACAGTTCTTGGTGCTGTGGACAGAACCAACACATCTTTAGGACACTTTATTGTGTTTTACACTAACTTTATTTTTTTTTATTGAGCAAGCATTCACCATAACACAAGTTTTACCCACCCTGCCTCATTCAATCCCAATCTGTCTTTAATTCCTGCTTATATACTATTCTGGTTGTCCTATAAATGGTGAAGAGCTATAAACTCACCCCAAATGGTTATGCTTTAACTGTTCAAAATTACTGCATAATTCTCTCCAGCTATGCCACCCCCACAACACTTATGTTTTGTGATTCCATGGGAGTTTCTTTTATCCCTTTATCACTTTATACCTCTTACAATGTGATTTGCCTTTCCTTGCCTGGTTCTATGCACAGTGTCTTTCTCTCATTTTTATGTTTTAAACCACGCAAACTCTGGCATTTTGGCAGAATAAAAGAAAGTAGTAATTTTTACTACTACTAAGCCCAGGCTCTTTTTGAAAACGGGCCTGTGTTTCCTTAAGTTCCTGGATATCTGGCAATTTCACATGCACTGAGATCAGCCATTTAATCTGTCACATGGAATAATGTAGGGGAGCTTTGATGGATGGTTTGCAGAACACGTATTATCCCTGTTTCAGAACTAGCTGAAATGTCTGATAATCATTATACCATGCTTTACCTCATTTTTATGTGTTCAGATAGGTAGTTCATTACTTTCAACACTTACCATCATGCCTGAGTGATGACGGTAATAGCTTCAGTATTGCTTTCTATTTGTAGGAATGTGTTGTTAAGAACTGGAGTGAGTTACATCTGTCCTGATCCTTTCCTTCCTTGGAGAGCATGACATTGCTTCTTTCCTCATCCCCTTAATCATCTGTTGTGCCTTGTTGGCAATAGCTGCATCAACATACTTGGGGAAATGGCATAGCTAAAAACTGAATTGAAATGGCTTAGCTAAGCCCTGTCAAAACTGGATTGAAAACTCACTGTGGCCAAGAGAGACACAAGAGCACTAATTGTTCTTCCTCATGCTGGGCCCTTTTCTTCATCCCCTGACAGCACCCTGCTCTTCAGGAGCTCTTTGATTTCTTTTCTTTAATTCTGGGGGATTGTAGGTGAGTTTTAGTGTTGGGTTTGGTTTTCTGTTGTTGTGTTTGGGTTTTGGGTTTTTTTGGGGGGGTGGAGGGGGTTTTTTTTTTTTTTGCTTTAAGTTAGAAGTTTGCCTATCTTGTTTTGTGAAGTAATGATTCTTGGCTTTCCTTGACTTCTACACCAGACATCTAGCTCCATGATTAACTTCTGTAGCTGGTCTGATTTCATTGTGGCTGATAATCAACTTTCTCTTATGGCAAAGAAAGTTCCAGTACTGTACAAAGACACTACAGAAAACCATCTTTCTGGGGCATCTCTACTGATAAGCAACAGTGCACATGGACAGAAGATAATCAATGCCAATTACACTGTGAAAAAGGATCTGCTATTCTCAGATGGTAACTCCTATCACCTCTATAATAAAGGCCTGCTACTAGCTCTGTTACTAAACCCTTTTCTTCTGAAATATATAACAGTTCTCTAAGATAAAGCTTTGTATAATAAACCTAATATGCAAGAGCAAGTGTGAAATTACCCAATCACTTTTCAGTAGGCAATTAAACAGGGCAGTTGAAGCAGTTCTGTGCTATAGATAAATGATGGGAAATTGTAGGCCAGTAGGAATCTGTACCTCTGATCAAACAGGGTTTTCAATTTCTGTCTCCAATAGACAACCTGCCCTCCACTGAGTGCTTTCCCTGCAAAACTAGTCTTGTTTCTGCTTCTTCCTCTTGGACTTTGCATGTCCAAGGGCAGAATGAGCAAAGAAACTAACCCGGCACTGCCTTGGGGGGTTGAAGCTTCTCTGTCAGATTTTGTGAACACCCTCATTAGTTCAGCCACTTCTCTTAGAGGTCCCTCTATCTGCTTATTATTTATGATGTTATTTAGTAACCATCACCAGACAGACATATTTAAGATAATTAAATATTCAATATTCAAGTCAAACACTTGAAAAAAGTTTAATCTTTTTCATCAGACCTAGTAAAATGCTTTGTGTGTACTTACACATACATATATCTCTTTGTTCTATGTTGTGGGTACCCACCAGCCACTCTCTCACACCCCCACCACCTCCATCCCTCAGGAGCTGGAGGAGAGAATAGAAAAAGTGAGAAAAACTTGTGGTTCAATATAAAGACAGTGTCACAATCTGTTCTATAATAATGATGAGCTGATGTTTGAAACTGTATTGCATTTAAATGGGAAATAATTAATAAGGAAATATTTATAGCTCAGCTCCACCATTTTAAACCCATTACCATCAGTGGACCTGTTTCTGATGAAAATAGAAGCAAAAGTAAAGTAGGATGCAGTTGCACCTGATGAACCAGTGACATTTGACTCTTGTTAGCTACAGCCTTGTTTTTAATCAAAAGTAAGGTAGGTTAACACAGAAAACCTTAATTTCATGTACATGGCATTTTGTAAACTTTGCTTCAGGAGGAGTCTGAAGACTTACTTTGGAATGAGGCTTTTCCTAGATTTGAGTGTGATCTTAATTGAGTCTTATGCATGGGATTTTGTCTTCCATACCCACTGAAATGGTTATTTTATTCTTTTAAAGATTTAAATCAGAACTGCAGTCAGTTTGGAAAAAAAATATAATAATAAATAAAATAATAATTTTACAAGCCACATTTTTCTGTAAATAAATGCCTCTTGATATAAATTATATCTATAGAATTCTTATTTATTCTTATTATTTTTCATTTACTGGTAATTTATTCTATAAATATAGGGTTAAGACAATAAATCTGACATTGTTGATGGAAAACAGCCTCAACTATTTTCAGAAAGAAGACTTTTAAAGCAGTGATTAAACACCTATTCTCTAAACTGCCAAAAAAAAAAAAAAAGGGTTTTTCTAAGATTCTGCTGTTCATCCAGTGTATTAAAGTCTAGAGCTTGTCCAAGGCTTCAGATCCCTTTATTATGCTAGCTTAATTTCAGTGGTACATTTTTAGCATGTAGTTAGAACAATATAATTGCTACTTTATGCAGCTGCAAGAAATTGTAACTGCTGAACTCCAGTGTGCCAAACACAACACATAGTCTTGCAAGGCTTGGAGCAACATCTGCTCTCATAAATTTGCTATAATAAGACTCCCTAGGCTGGAGTGTTGGATGTCTGACCCCACTCTTGTCAGGGTGGCTAAATGCAATGTAGCATTCAGCCAACTATCTTGTTCTTTTTCGGATGGATGAGTGTAAAAACATGTAGACTGTGCAGAGGCAAGATAAATGGAAAAGGCACTTCAGTAACACTAATGCAGGTACTAAAATAATATTATATCAGAATGAGGTAGTATCTGTACAAATAATTTTCCTGCAGTACCTCAATAATTTATCTTTATCTTGAATTGCTGCTGTGTGTAGCATCAATTTCTGCACTTTACAGTACCTATCAAAACTGGGAATTGTTGCTTTGAATTTTTTCATGTGCTTCTCTTAAAGGTCAGTGAAAGGAAGCCCACCAAAAAAAGTTTGCATTTTAGCATATTTCTTAAATAATGTAATATTTCTGAAGATGGCAAGAGTCAGAATATTGGCACGGTACTGAAATACTAGATATTTTAGTGTAAAATATCCAACATTTTTAAAAATCCAAAATACAGAACACTAAGTGTTTCTTACAAGTTTTAGTCTGTTTAACTTTATTTTTGTGCAAAAGTTACCATTTATCTGTTAATTGTTTGCTTTTGCATGTTTAAGTTAATTCATTCCTAAGGTTTCACTCCACCAACCACTTCTTATTTGCTCTTTAATAAAATTTACAACTCTAATTCACTTGTCTCCCTGCTACAAAAGTACCTGTCTCCTCCTGGATGAAAGGATATGTTGAAGGATGACTTCTGTTAATCCCTGACTGATACTACTGAACTCCAGTGGGAAAAACAAATTATTTAATCAACATTTATCTGGCTTGCACTATGTTATACTCTAGGCTGCACAGCCAGGCTGTCAAGGATTCCATGTTTTTCCAAGAAACATATACTCTTGTTCCCAAAGCACAAGCAGACATTTAATACCTGAGCTGTTTTCACTCCACTTCTTCCAAACTCTTCCAACCCTTTCTCTTCCAGAGAAGTATTAGTACCACCATCATTTGGAAGGGCTCACACCTGCTTGAACTTAGCAAGTTTTCTGTCAGCTCTTTGCTTTCACTTTGCTGTTATGCCTACTTTTGTTCTGCCTGGCTGAAGTGGCTGGTATAGTCATCCCTTGCTCCCTGCTTTCTGGACCAAGTGGGCTTTCAGGGCTGGAGAAAACCAGAGTTCCCCAATCCAGAGCCCTGGGAACAGCATTCTCAGCCCAGTGCAGGTTTCACCTAATTCCAGAGCCCAGACTCAAAAATAAGGACAGCATGGTCTCCCTGATTTCAAGTTTCAGTTTGACACCAACTGTTGGTAGCTTTAGCACATCAACAGCTAAGAAGCCATAAGAACTGCTGAGGAAGAGGATCTCTAACTTTCTTTAAGTCTGTAAGTTCTTCTTCTTCTGCTCTCTGCTTATTTAGTGTACTGAAGAAGTCTGGAGCATCACACAGAAGCCGGTGCAGTGACAGCATCCACGGGATCTTGGGGTCTTCCTTGTGCATGTGTAGAACACTGGAAATGCCAACCTCTCATCCAAGACATGCTTTCCTATGCAAATGTTTTAATCCTGCTGTGTTCGCCTTGTGTACAGATTGTTTTCGATCATTTCTCAGTCTGTTTCAGAGTCTTATGGGCAAATATAAACAGAATTTGAGCAGTGTGAAAAATACCCAGAACAAAATAAACCTCTAACCGAGTTTCCAGCAGTCTAGGACATGTACCCTACAGTTTCATTCTGAGCAGAAATTCTCAGGCACTCAGTGATCACTCAGGAATATGATTTTGTAACACTGTGCTTGGGTGAGAGTTAGTTTTGAGGGCTCGGCTGTTGTTTTTTTCTATAGGGGCAGTGCTGTTCATCTGTGTGAGCAGTGATTTTAATAAGGAAGGGAGCTGAGAGATTCCTTCCTTTGCACGCTGAATTCCTATTTTACAACATTATATAACTCTAATCCCTGTTTCAGCACTTCAGCAGGATGAAAGTGGCAGGTATTTGGCTCTTTCCTGTCACATCACCATAGTGCAGTGGTGGATTTAGCAGGGTGAAGTGAGGATTTTCATCCCTTACTACCTCCTATGTCTGTCTCTGAAGCCAGTAATAGTCATGACTCCTGTGGGTGTTCAGGACGGTGTTTAGGAGCCGAAAGACTGTTCCTTTTTCAAGACAATGAGCTGAATAAGCTGCAAGTAGTTTGTCCTTGGATGAGGGAGGAAATCTTTGGTTTAGTGCTGAACTCAGCTCTCAGGAAATTGTGTAAGTTGAACATGTAAGTTTTTGGCAGGTGTTGTGTTTCTACCACATTTGGAGGAGGAATGAGGATTTGAGAGTATAGCTTTGAAACATTGCACTAAGAATTTAAAATGGATGCATTGTGGCAGCAGTGCTATCTAAATTGTCTTTGTAACTCTTTTTCACTTTTTACTGCATTTCTAATTTGGCTTGTGATGCACTACATGTTTTACATAGGAATAAAACACCAAACTTACTCACTTGGCAGATTTGTCTCATAAGACTGTCTGGTCTGTAATAAAAAGCAAAGTGTTAAGTCAGGTTCTGAAGACAGAAGCAGTAAGAGTTTTAGATATATTCAGCCCATTTACTCCCTGAAAAAAAAAGGAGTAGCATACCAACCAAATGACAGAATTAGGGGCATATTCCACACTCCTGTCAACATTGACCATTAAAACTAAGAAGCTGTAAGTCAGGTCTAAAGAGCACCCAGTCTCACAGTAGGTTTCTGCTGTCCAGGAGTCTTTTACATTGAACCACTGGATAAAGTATAGTTTAGTAGATTTTTTCTTCAAGTGAAGAAAAAATATAGTCAGGAACTAAGTTTAAAATGTCAAAACTTAACCAAGCTTCTTATCTAAGGATTATCAATTTGTGAAATAAAAATGTGGAGAGAGGAAGAAGTTTTAAAGGTAATTATTAGCAAAATGGTGATATTTCTGTTCCAGTGAATATAGCTGCTGTGGCCAGCTATTTCATTAAGATTGTTAATATAAAGACTCTAAGTTATTTTCTGAGAGAGAAAAACAGTTTCTTAATTCGAAAAAATGTTGAAGTCACTCAAAAACATTTTATTAATTTTGACACAGGAAAAACTGCTGTGTTTTGTTTTGTTATTCTTTTATTCAGTAAATGCAGTTTGTAGAACAGCAAGAGCAAACTGCAATTGAACCACCAGATTTTAGTTCCTGCATTAAGCAGTCTTTTCAAATGTGTGTTTTATAAGCATGATAAAGCAGCTTTATCATTATCATGTGTCTGAAACTGAGCAGATGTCCAATAAAATTGCCAGAAATACCAGTGGTTCCCTAAGGTGACTTTTCTGCCAATAGGGAGAAATGCACTAAACCCAGCCTTTCAACACTGTTCTGTGGGAAAAGACAACAAACTTAAGGCCAGAAGCAGAGGAATCTGAAGCGCTACCAGTGTCAGACTTGTTGCAGGCGACACTAAGATTGCAAGAAGCTGACTTCCCTTACTCTCTGAGCACAGTGGCATAATAATTCAGTGTGTAAGGCAAGATCTCACACAAGCTTGCAGTACAGTTTTTAGGTGTGTTTAGCCTCTCTTTGTTATTTTGGTTGCACTTCATTTATTGAAATTACATCCTTGATTGCTTTGCATCCATCTTAAGACATTCAGTAATTGAAGCAGAGTTATTAGGATATGCAGATTAGGCAACATGAATATTCTGTCTGAAAGAAGTTCCTCCTTCACCCCTTTTCTCTGCTGTTACTCCTACTCTCCTTGCTGAACTCAAAACCACTGTGCAAGCAGATGCTTGAGCAAATACACCCTAAAATGTCCAGTGGGAGCTGCTGCAGCCCCACAGCAGAGACAGCAGGTCTTCATCACCCCTTCCATTGATGGAGACAGTCATGGGAGGTGACCTCATCCCCAAGATGCCAAGTGACTCAGTCAGGTGTCAGATCTGCACACACTCTGGCACCAGCATGGTTTCACTGCAGCTCTAAGACAAATCTCTTCCTGTGCTGCAGCTTCTTATCTAAAATAAAGGAATTGTTTTTTAAAACACGGATTATTTCCATCACTGAAGTAAAATTAAAATATAAAAGCTTTCTGTACTACTACTGGCACTGTGTGGAAGACACATTGATGGTGTTTCATAGCACAGATACAGTGTGAAGACACGTGGGATAGCAAAGAGTTGGCCTGCAGTCCAGTTCTTTAATTTTAATCACAGCAAATTATACACTATGGTGGCCAGATGGTTTGGTTTCACTTTATACAGCTGGTTGAAAAAAAACAGAATTAATTATCATAAAATTGAGAAGTTTTCAGCTACTTAAAAGTGTACTAAATTAGAAACTGCCCATTAAGGGCATTTTCTGCTACTGCTTCTAGTGGAATGGTGTGCACTGAAGTCTTGTAAACACACTTTGTATGTATGATTTTAATCTTTCTCCATAAAAGCCCTGACTGAGATACAAGAAGTTAAAGCCTTGTGGCATTTAAAAGCATTGGTTTCACTTGTTTCACACAGTTTCCCTCCACTGTATGAGGGGATAGCTGCATTACAAGGCTCTTAGCAAGATGCCCTGACTGAGTGACCGAGACATGGCTTTCCTGGCCTTGGTGCTTTGGAAATCTTCATCATTGATGTGTATTTGCTGTTATTGCCATTGAACTTCTCGGAGATCTGCTGTTGTTTTTTTCCAGACATAGGCTCTTAAGAGAACAGTTTGTCTGCATGCCTGGAGGAGATCTTATATCTATGTTTGCAGCCTGGGAACCAACAGCTGCCTGACTGTATTCACTCAGAATGCAGAGTTCCTGTTTCATGGGAAGCCATGGTGACCCTGACGGTGGCATTGTCAGAATTTTTGCAGTGCATTTTGTATGGGAAGTTGTTGGTTTCTCCTGTTTTTCCATGCAGACAGGGTCTGCTTTTGTCCCATCCTCAGCTGCACTGAAATTGTGGTTGAAGCAATGTACAGGGTGCTGGAGGGGAGCTGCAGAGTGGCCTTGGTGAGGAGTGGTGTGGACTGCCCCATGCTGAGCACAGCCAGTTCAGCTCATCCCACTGGACTGACCACAAGGCACAGCTGAACCCTGCAGCCACAACAGCACCCCCTCAGGAAAAGCCCGTGTGAGAAAGGCCAAAATGCTGCAGTCAGTGAAGAGTGAGGGGAGGGTGTGAAAAACAGCCCTGCAGACACCACAGCCAGAAGAGGAGAAGATGTTCCAGGTGTCCAAGCTGAGATTCTCCCTGCAGGAGATCACACTGGAGCAGACATCCACGCTGCAGCCCGTGGAAAGGACCATGCTTTGGCAAGTGGACATCCCTGCAGGAGCCACGGTCCATGGAGAACCCATGCTGGAGCAGGTTGATCCTGAAGTGCTGTAGCCCAAGGGAAGGAGCCACCCTGCAGAAGAGGACAAGGATGCAGAGGAAGGAGAGGCAAAGAGGAGCTGTTATAAACCTACCACAGCCCCCATTCCCTGCACTGCTTGGAAGGAGGGAGTAGAGGAGTCAGGAAGGAAGGAGTGAAGTTGAGCATGTCAAAAAGAGGGACTTTGGGTTTTGATTTGCTCTTTCTTTCTGTTAGTATTCTATTTTAATGGAGAATAAACTAAATTAATTTTCTCCAAGTCAAGTCTATTTTCCTCATGAGAGTAATCAGTAAGCAAACTCCCTTTCTTTAACTTAACCCTTGAACTTTTTCATTTTCTTTTCTCCCCTGTCCTGCTGAGGAAGGGGAATAAGAGCAGTTGTGTGAGCAGCTGGCCATGGACAGCCCACCACAATCACAACAGAAATTGTTACACTTGAGGAGTCACTCTGGGTAAGTACAGCTACTCAGCCTGAATTTTTTTTTACCACTCCAAGTTATATATGCTTAGTTGCCACGTTTTGCCTCTGTGGACAAATTGCTACCCAGTTGTTTCTACAACTGTGCAGATGTACAATGAACTCAGAAGACACTCAGAGAAGCTTCAGCTCACTCTGTTCCTATCAATAAGCTGCTTTCCTGCAGCTTCTGCAAACCACTAATTCAATTTAGAATTAAAAGCTTTCACATACCCTTAAGGTGAAAAGAAAAGATCAAATATTTGCACGCAAAGTTTGAATTGCTTCCCCATCAAGGACCCAGTAATGTTTTTTTCAGAGACCTTTTCATATTTTGTCCTATGTTGACTTAAAGGAGTGTTTACTACCTGTGTGTGCTTACAGGCAGCTTATGTTACTGGGAGATGCCAGCAGCTCCTTGTCCAAAGTGCACATTCACATTCTTAGGGGTTTTTCACAGAAACAAACTTCAGGCTTTTACACTTTTCCAGGAAGTGATCTAGAGTACTAAACAGCCTTTTACCCTTCTTCTTCTGAGTTTCCTTTTAGATCAAAGAATACAAAACTTGTAATAGCACTAGAGGGCATATTCATCCATTGTCCTGGCCTTTTACTCCAGTACTGCAGACTTATTATTTTTAAATACTCCAATGTCACCTTTAAGGCATAAGAGGACAAACCAGCTGTTGTTATTCACCTGCTGATGATAAAGAGTTAACTTGCTCAGCTAGGGCTTCTTAAGGCTTCCCTCCTGAATTTAATTACTGTTCTCTCTCTATTAGCTTTTGTTCAGTTGTTTTTTCTTTACAATTTTTTTTTACTCCTTTTATACACACGCAATACTTTGTGAATGTAAACACTAATTATTTTTCTTTGTAAGTAAGATTCCTCTTAAACAACTGAGATCATGCTATGTCCAGGTAAAAAATTTTCATTGCAGACATTCTGCTGAATAGGGGTTACAATGCTTTGTGGGTGCTCTTTCCAAGAAAAAAGACCATGATTTTATTTATATTCTTGAATTTATTAATGAAAGTATGTTTAATACTTCAAAGAGGTTTCTTAAATTATGTGCAGTAGACAAATAGGCCAAGCCTAATTCAGAAAACCTGAACACAGCTTTAGCTTGCAGTTATTGTTGCAAAATATTTTGGCAGTCAAAACTAGCAAAAGATTAATGAAGACAGAATTTATTTCACTTAACTGTTTTTTTGTTGTGGTTTTTTTTGGGGGGTTTTTTTTTGTTTGTTTGGGGTTTTTTTGTTTTTGTTTTTTGAGGGAGGGTGAATACATTAATTTGTTTGCTAACAGCCTAGGATATTGGTCTCAAACTCATTAATGCAAAAGCAAGGAGTAATTTTGAGTAACTCTTCAGACTGAGAGGAATTGCTCAAAGAGGCATATCTTATGTTCTAGACAAATCATATCAACAAGGTGATTTTTAAGAATTGTGATAGAAGAAAAAAGATAGAAGTCTATTACAGGGTCTTAGTCTAACAGCTGAGGGGAAGCTACCTGGCTGCACATATATGAATATGTGCAGAATATGAAACTCCCACTTCTTAAGCTAAAGAGCACATTTCTTTTCATAAAATTAAACCTTCAGACAGCTTTGGAACCCCACTCTGTTTTTTTTCCCCTTAGTTTCTTTTTTCAAATTTTGATTGCAAGTCTGAGTCAAATTTTTCAGAGCTTAGAGTTCAAGTGATTTAATAGTGAATGCTGGCATTATGGCCTGTTCCATGATGATGAAAACAATTTAAAAGTGCAAAAAAGTCTGCAATAGATCAGCAAAAATGTCTGGAAACAATGATCTTTGCTTCTAAACTGTAACAGATTTCCTTGCCTTTATTTTAATTGTATATGCTGATTAAGCACATGCATTCCTCCTCTAAATACACTGGAGTTGTGCCTTCTTACTCAGAGAGCACAGCTTCTCAGTGTACGTTCTCTAATATGTGTTTTTATCAGTTTTTCAGACTAAAAACACAAATCAATACTCTCAGTCAACACTCAGTTTAAAAACAAAACCACTCAAATAAATGTTGTGCCTGCTGGTATTTTTTCATATCTGAAAGTTTGTCAAGAATTACAGCAGCCAGGAACTACCTTGAGACTGCTGTGGCAGCATGAGACAACTGTAGAGCACAGTCAGAGCTGCATAGCACAGTGGTGATGAAATTCCTCTTGAGGAATATAAACTATAAAAGGTTGAAAGACCTTCGTGCCTCTTTCTTTTAAATTAAAGTCCATGCTGGTTTTATTTTTGTGCGTTGCCTCTCAGAATGTAATATCAAATGCTGATAGTAAGATAAATAGATATTATTTTCCTTTTTGTTTTCTTTGTCCTATCCCATTACTACAACTTGCTCTCAACTCTTCAAGGTACTTCTGACAGAAAAATACAGGAGTAACAAAAGTTACCAGTTTTTTCAGTCTGAACTCACTAATGTAAAAAATTGGCATTGTGGCTGGCCAAAGCTTTTGGATATGGTACAAAGTAAGTTACTGGAATGCCACAAGTCCATTCTACATCATTTGGAGCTGCACATGGCACAAACCATGGATGGACCTTACAGGCCACTCTTTGCATGCCCTCTGGTTAGGGATTATTAACCATGGTGAGTTACTAGCTTGTAATTCTCTACATGCTGATGAATATTTATAGGAGCTCACAGTAGTTCTCACTGCTAGAAATATATTTTAAAGGGACTTTAGGGTTGCCTATATTCAGGATATAAAATGAAATGCCCTGTTTGGATTTAAAAGACCTCATACTGTTTAAAAATTAAAGAGAAAAATTCTATCCATCACCATATCCACAAAGCAGACTATGCTTGTAAACTGCAGCAAAGCTGTGAACTCCAAACATAGCTTTTCAAGGAAAACTTAGTAGTCTGAGGGGAAAGGTGGCAGAATTACTGAAGTCCCTTCACAGGATAAATTACATTCAATTACATTTAATTTAATTTCTTGTTATTTAACAAAAGAACCAAAATGTGTCTGGTTCTGGGCTTCCAGATTTAGCAGCATGTTCAGCTATAAGCACAGATCCACACAGATAGCACAGCTATCCATCTTTGGATTTTTGGTAGGGAAACATCCCCTGCTGCACTGGACTTGAACATGCTCCTGTTTCCCACTGAGTCCCTCTGGTTCATGAGAAATCTGATGCTTTGTGTGCCATGAATTCCTCTGCCTGTTCCCATTGCACTAATCTTGTCACTTAGATAATCCCAGACTCTACCCCAGGGAGGGACCGAAAGATTACATGCAATTACTGCTATCAAATCAAATTGGGACTTATTAAATGTCAGAATTCTTTTCAAGGTGTTGTAAGCATGTTATATATGTTCTTCAAATTGAGTTTATATAATCACTTACTAAATATTATTTGTTTATTTTATTAATTCCTTTTGGTGAATTTTATGATACTTACTATCCTTCTGAAGAAGAAATAAGTTTTATTTGTCCTATCTCTTTTTTCTACTTAGGTAGGAAAGGGGATGGTTGCTGCTATTTTTTTTTAATACAGAGTAGTGTGTGTTGTATAAGAGTCCCAGAAAGATTACGGTGTCACCTTAATACTTTATAAAGGGCTTTAGTAGCATTAGAATATTACTTAAGTAACCTTAACAGCAATTTAGAACCCACTTACAAAACTAATTTTAAAAGGCATCTAAAGAAGTTTGAGAACCATAAGAAATTATTATTAATGATAAAAAGAGAAGAGGAAGAATTAAAGTTTAATTGCCATCTAGTCATCTCCTCAGTGTAGGCTATCACAACAATCTGTTCTCTTATTAGTGGATATCAGTAGAACTTTGTTGTCCCTTTATGCTTCATAACTCTGGTAGCAGACAGATTTCTGCAGAAGTATTTTTGTCATGTAAGAAAACAGATACAGGACCCAAAACGATAACAAGGCACTAATTTACAGGTTTATTATTGTGTATTCAGGGTTGTGCATTTTCACGTACAAGCACACTGAGAAGCTTACGAGCAAATTAAATCAGAAAATGTCCTAATAAAGAAGCAGTAACCTGTGTGAAAAAAATTACTGGAAGATGCAAATAGAAACTGTAGAGAAAATACAGTTTACATGAATGCTTTTATGATAAATATGCAATTTACAAAATAAACCGGGTTTGCCTGCATTGAACCCAGACATCCATCTAAGACAGGACCTTCAGAGCACCATAGTTTTTCCAAAATGATTGATCTTCAGTCAGCCAGTCTGACCACCAGCTGGATAAAGGTAAGCCAGTTAAACACTCTCTGGGTCATGTCTGGTACAAAAATAGCCACACTTCATTAAATAGGTTTAAGATACTCAGGTCTACTCTCCTGTCTCTGCTCTCTTGTTGCTGGCAAAAGCCAGGAGCATATGCCTAGGGAAGAGACACCTCTGTCACTCTCACTGCTTCCAGAAGCCTGTGGCCTCTCTTTCAAAGACGAGGTTTAACAAATGGGTTAAGTGGGCTTTTCCTACCTGAATTTTTCTGTTTTTTTTTAAATTCACATTTACTTTTAGCCTCTATATCACCTTGTGCTAATCAGTTCCACATTATAATTGCACAAACATTCTTCTTTTTTTTTAAGAAATCTAATTTCTCAAATTATTTTGCAGGAATGTTTCAAGGGCTGCCTTGAGGTTAAAGGAAAATAAGACTTTTCATTTCAATGACTTCTGTTTTTTATGTCTACAGATAAGACCACTGCTTGTCACTATAGTAAGGGGATCAGATAAAACTTTTAAATGGTGCTGTCTTCCTACATCTTTAAGTTCAAATTTTTTTTCCAAATTTTTACATCTTTAAGTCCAAATTTTTTATTCCTGTGTCTTGCAGAGACTGATGGTGCTCATTTATAACAATGAGAGAGACTTAGTGTGAATTTTGCTTTGGGGAAAAGCTGGGGTCAGAGTTTAGTCTCTTGAAGCTTCTCCCTGTAATAGATATGGATTTCTCTGTCCTGATCTTGTTGTCCTCATTTTCTGCAATTCTCAAGTTTCAAATGCTTCATTAAACTTGCCCCTATATTTTATGGCATCATCCATAGAAAACTTGGAATTTCCTGGGTACAGTATATCACACCCTTAAGGGTTTTTATCTCATAGCCTGTGTTAGTAGCCCTGAGTCCCCACCATCAAATATGAAGGTCTAAGTCCCATTTGTAACAGGACTAGGACACTCCAGGTGACCTGGATGGTTCTTTACAATCATATTCAGAGGCAAACAAGCACATTCCTGTTTGATAGAGACACACTCAGGCAATAACAGGTTTCTCTGTGTGTAATCCTTGATGCTGGATTTAAGTCACTGGAACTAATTTTCTTTAGTGTAATGCATAAGTTCAGTTTTTTCTTTTCAGGCCTCACATTTTATGGCAGAATTTAATATATAATTTTATCACCCTTTCTTGAAGTGCCTGGCCTCTCTCCTATCTCTATTCTCAAAGTCCTGTCAGTCCCTCTGATAGGTGTTGCTTTTCTTTTCCATCTGCCTTTCCTCTTTTGTACTACATTGCTTGCAGACCTATGAGAGTTCTCTGCTTCTACATTCTCCCTCATTCTACTTCTGGACTTTGTTGGAGGGTAACATACATGAAAAAAAATGTACTCCCCAGCTAACGTGGATGTGGACATGCAATAAGTCTGAGAAAACTGTGCTTTAAATAGAGATCTAACTTTTCCTCAGAGTGAAAGTGAGGATATTAAATGGCTAAAAAGAACAGTGTTACCAGCATAGCCCTTCTAATCTGTGTGCACTTCATCACTATAATCCCTCAGTAAAGCTATTCTAGCAGGAACATGGCCAAGAACTCCTTGAAAAGCAGCTTCTTCTCCTACTTGCACCTAATTCTACCTTCCATGTTTCCAGTTTAGTCTGGTTTATTGCCCTGCTTCTTCAAGTCTTCTCATGTTTTCTCTTAATTCTTTTTAAATTATGACCTTTGTTGATATGCGTGTCATGCTTGCTCATATGCTTTTCAAATGCTCCACCTTAAAATGTGATGAGTTCTTTCCAGATTCATCAAATAGATAATCTATAATAGCTTGATTATTATCTTGAAGAGTTATTTAAATAAAATGTAGATTTTTCTGACATTTTAACCTTGTCTTCCAGAAGGACAATAACAACAGAGTTTGGAGAGTCTTCCATGACATATGAAAGAAATATGCACATTTTCAAGGACTGAGATGGCTTGTTTTGTAACATTCCAATTTATGCTGTTGCTCTTTTCAGAAGAAGATTTGAAAATGAAAATGTACAAAACCAATTGCAGGCCACTTTATTTACTAAAAAAAAAATTGTCTACAGTTTCTGAAATCTGTGGTTCAAACCTTTGATTTTTTTGCTTTGAACACTGCTGTTATTTTGGGAGGGTAGGGGGATGGGGGGGAAGAATTCTGAGTAATATTTGAGTTGTTTTAAACTTCTTTTCATTGAACAAAAAATTTGGTAGATATACACTTGGAAAATTCTTTGTTGGCATCTTGACTTCCTAACTATTGAAAATTTAGATTTGATGAAAAACAATAAAAGACTGAAGATTACAATTTTAAGCCACCTTTCTTTTGCTTGCTGTTCTTTATTATTAAAAAAATGGCATTCTTTGCCTGTTAGGGATATTTTGAAGTGACGTATTTCCAAATACCACTTCACATGTTTCAGATTCTGGTTTTATTCAGTATTTCATAAAGAAAATCCCTGCTGCTTCTCACTGTTGAAGGTCTTGATCTCATAACTGACAGGATGTTAGTTGGCAGCTATTTTTGCTCTGGGGAGACCGTTAAAAGTGATGCAAGGAATGAGCAGGGATTAGGAAAAAGATCGCCTTTTAATGATAACTACAGTATATGTCTCTGTTGAAGTCCTCCAGGCATCCATGTGCACTTTTTTCTCCCTTCTCTCCCTCTTCAGCAGCATCACCCTGACTGGCTGCAGACTCTGGTTTATGCAATGCAGGTGCAAATATGTGCTGAAAGTTTGTTCCAGCAACAGGTCAGCTTGTGGCCTTTTTCACCGGAGGCTTGTACCCCTTTCTGAAACATATCTTGCAATTCTGATCTTACATGATTAGCACATCACAGCTCTTTATGTGCCTAAAAATACTGGAGGACCACGTCACCTGCATGCCATGGCCCTAAACCTTATGTATTGGGGCCAGCTTGCCCAGCTGGTTCTGCCAGCAGTGCACACCCCATGGATGCACCACCACAATGCTCATCACTCCTGGCACTGAAAAACAGCTCTCATGACATGTCCAAGAGTGGCATTCAGTTCCTTTGCCATCTTGAGACCACATTTGTCTCCCCTGACTGTTGACACTGCTTTTGCAAGGAGGAGCCTTGGCCCAGAGGAGAATTCATCTCATGCAGCTGCACAGCACTGGAGGGCAGCGGGACTGCGCCCTGCTCTCCAGAGCAGAGCTGCTCCAATGGTGCTCCCCTTCCTCTGGTGAGACATCACTGCAGTGCCACTGGTGGGACATCACCTTTGCAGCAGCCTTAGGTGTAACAGCTGTATTTTTACATTCTACCACTTTAGCCTCTAACTACTGCATGCCATAGTATCTGCTCTAGGGCTTAGATGCTGTAAACCTGTACACTGCTATGTACTGCAATACAGCACAGACATTATGGCACTACAAGTTTCCACAAACAATTTGAAGCAGCAGTTCTGCACCCCCCATAGTGCTGGCCACCCTTTTCCACCCTTACTTTATCTGTTCTCTTGTAGAACTCAGTATTGTGACACCAAGCAATGCAAAAATGTAAACAATGTTTTCTAAAGCTAACTGTATTTATTGGTATTCGATCTTATTGCAAGCTTTTGCCTGGATCTGTTCAAACACTTGTTCCCAAGTGCAACCACAAACACTTCTGCTGGCCTAAGCGAAGGGAAAGGATGGGATTGAAAGAGCAATGGCAGTAGGGAAGCAATTTTCAGGACAACACTGGCTTACAGAAGACTCAGATGCTTGTAGAACCTGCTGTCTAAAGACAACAAGTTTTTTGTGCTTGGTGTACGGCCACTTTCAGTTTTTTCAGGTTATCCAAGTCAAGTCGTGTTGCAGTTTTGACCTGTAAGGTAAGATTTGAATCACCATATGTACAGAAATAATAAAAATTAAAAAACATTTACTCCAAGGCAGCTGGATGAAATGTATCCAAGTATTAAAATGGTTCTAAGTTGTAGTTAAAACTTCATAAACTATTAAAATTAAGGTTTAGAAACTACCCTCAAAGTTCCTGCATGTTGCTTTTTCAATATTCATCCAGTTTAAATACCTTTAGTACCACGGATGCAAGTGCAAGATGAGAACTGGTATAATCAGTTCATCTGAGGCTCTGCAGACTGACTGTGCACAAAGACTGTAATTAGCTGCTAAAACCACGGGCTACTAAAACTGGGTGCCAGTAATCTTTCTAGGGTGCTATATTTACTTAGTCTATCTTGGTAGTGATCTGTAAGAGGTTTAAAGTAGCTCTCAAAGGCAGAGTTGGTGTTTGAATGATCATTGTTGGGAAGCAAGAATCAACATTTGGATGAATAAGTACTGAAAAAGGCTACCTGGTATGTTTGATGCAATGGGTGCTGCTGGGTCAGCAGATGACATCAATGCTATGGAAATTCACCACTGGTACACAAAGTTTATGAAGGAATGCCCATCCGGACAGCTTTGCCTGCATGAATTTAAACATGTCCTGGATCTACACGGACTTACTCCTGAAGCTAACAGCTATGTTGAACAAGTATTTCACACGTTTGACATGAATAAGGTAAGAATTCACTCTTGACTTCCTGGCTTTCTTATGGCTTTATCGTTTGATGCACTCAGAGATGCCTGAGCGAGCTGCAAGCTCCCTACTCAGAGGTAATGGAAGTGATTCAATAGAAACCTACAAGCAGATAAACAAGAGTGGCTGGAGAACAATGCTGAATGTTCCCAGCATATTTTGCCAATTTTTAAGTTTCATACAGTCATCTTTGGAAACCAGATTTTTATTATTATTATTTTCAGTGTGCATTAATAATTGAAATTTTTATTTATAAAGATGCTTGAAAAATCTTTCTAAGGCAGTGAGTGTTCAGCTGGATCAGCATAGGTATTAATGCTTTCAGATTATGCAACATAGGCACAATAAGATTCCTTCTGTCACAGGATTCATTCTGAACACCTTCTGTGTCCTAATTCAGTATCAGTCAACCCCCCTTTTCCAAAGGCACATCTGGTTTTGATACATCATCCCAATTTTACTGCTTAACAACACAGGTCCCGCTAAAGATGCATCCAGCAGCTGTTAGATGCATTGTTGTTTTATGCTATTCCATACAGGTTCCTTCCAGCCATGAGCCTCATCCAGAGTTATTTTCCCCTTAAGCCAAGGTAACACTTTCTACCAAATGTGACAAAAGGAGTGATCCATCTGTAATCCCTAAAAAAGTAACAGAAATTAGGCTTAGGCTGAATTGTCAATAATACAAACTCAGCTTTCAGCTAATAGAACAGATGGGCCCATCTTGGTATAAAAAAAATATTTGAAAAAAACAATAAAACATTAGCGTTCTCTACCCACACTACTCATCTCAATGAGTTCAGAGATGTAATGAAAAGTTTGATATTACATTACACAAATTACTTTAATAGCAGGTTAAAACTAGTCCAAATAGTAGCCACAACTGCCCCAGACATTTTTCTGTTCAAGAAATTGCCTTTCTATTCTTCATTATGGAATTAATTATTCTTGTTTCAGTAAATGCTGAGAGTATAAAATACCTTGTCTGTTTTTACATGCAACATTACCTCTGTTACACTGTTTTCTTGTGTTTCCATACACATCTCCACTCCCAGTTCTGCTTGCTTTTTTGGAATTATGTAATTCTTTCTTCCACAATCCTCAAGGACTCTTCCTATAAAATCAGGCTCCTTGCATGCTCTTTTCTTCCCACTGCCAATTACCAGATGGTTAAACATACCAAAATTTGATTAAGTAGTACCACCTAACTCAATAAATGTGCTAATTACAGATGATGAGCAAACTTCCAGTCAACAAACATGAAACCTGACTGGCAGGAATTGTTAATTTGATGCATTAAGTTCCCCAGAAAAGCTTTATGAATGCTATTCTTTCTAGACAGCGCACACAGACAGTGTCTGAGCTCACCTAAGAGCTTTTCCAGTTTAGAGTTAATGTGTACTGCAAAAAGCCCTTGACACTTCAGTGCTCTTAAAAAGTGTGGGGAGCTTTGGGTGTTGGGGGTTTTGGCTTTTTATTTTATGGGAGAACATCTTTTGGTTCACTGGTATTTTAAAAGTTCCTAATTGCCTTTCTCCTACTACAAGTAGCTTATCACCCATGGAATAGTTTGCTCAAGTTATCTGAGGAATATTAAGATGTATGCCTTAAACTTGTCAGGTTATATACACATCTGTTTGACTCTTCCTACCAATCAATCTCTCATTTCCTTCTCTGGTATCCCCAGAACTTTTTAATCAGTTGGTATATTTCCACCAAATTTCAAAGTGTAGGCATTTCAGTTCATCAGTTCCTAATGTTTTCATAAAGCTTGGCAGCTGGGTAGCAGGGACACACCCGGAATGAATGCCCCATTCATGCAGAACTAAGCTTTTATTCATTGTTTAAGGCAACAGTTGGCTGACAAAATGATCAGGCACTTGTTTCCTCTTACCTAGAGAAAATACAGGATGGAGCTGGGGTACCAGCGTTTGGGGTTTTAGGTGACAAAATACTTAGTTTGTATGGGTCTAGGCTTTTGTTTTGCTATTCCCAAAAGGGCTTGTTTAATTAATGTTCCATGTTAGACAGAAAAAAGATGCTTCATGTTTTTATCAGTTTGGAAGTCTTCCCCCTATTTTAATGAAATTTAACAATGCTTTGGCCTTTAGGGCTTCCTAAAATCCACTGTAAAAGTGCTTATACTAGGCTTAAAACCTCATTATTTAATAATGTGCTCCCACTAAATATCTGATATTCATTTCCTGTTCTGCAGGATGCTGCAACAATCCTCCACTAGCTACTTCTAGTCTGAGGCATAGATTTTATTGTGTGCTTTCTTAATTGAGCTGTTGCTCAGCTGCAGCAATAGGACCAGGCAAAGTTATTTAGAAGGCAGAACAGGAATGGCACATTTAGAATTGTCAATTACATAAGATTGTCTAGTCTATATCTATTTGGAGATGGAAATAAAATGAAGAATGGGGCTTCCATTCCCAGAAAAACGGCTGGCAAGTTTTAATTTCTGCCCAATCTATTTGTATCATTTAGTAGGTGGAAAGGCTAAAACACTAACAGAAATGAATCAAGAGAACCAGTATGTTTTATCTGAATGTTTTACTTTTTCCCTTTAAATACTAATTAAAAAATCTATTTTTTATTAAATGGCAACAGTGTAGCTACATTATTCAGATATAACACATAGCATCTAGATAAGCTGTAGCTCAGTTTTACTCTTTTCTTGCCTTGAATAAAGTCTTGTGAAAGCCTTATTGAAAACCCTGTGGCAAACGAAAACCAGGACCTCTAAAACAGCATGCCAGGATTTCATAAGTTTCCTCTTTGGCATTCACACTGCATCTGTTTAGTTAGACATGATGTGTGTATTTATCTGTTGTAATTTATGTTTCCTGTGAAGTCATTCTGTGGGGCATCAGGCTGATTTACGTAACAAGCAGAATGAACTGTGGCCACACCAGCTTGCCAAGAGAAATGCATTTGTGAGTTTTATGGCCTGGCATGGCTTTCTCAGTAACAGTATCCTCATAGTGTTCTTGGTCATTCTGATTGCATCAACACTCCTAACAAGAGCATGGCTCAGGCAGAGTACAATGGAAAAGCATTTGTCTGCTGGATTCTGGTCTTAATGCAGCAATCCAGCTCAAGACTCCTTTTTGTGCTCAGCAGAGACAAAGGATCTTACTTCAAGATGACTCAGCTCTTTCCAACTTAGATGAACCTGTTGGAATCAGTAAGTCAGGAGTCTCTCTGAAGAATTCAGAGAGAAATCAGAGTGCAGGGATTGAATTAAAGCCTTTGGATGGACTGAAGTATGTTAAGCCACTCACACATAAAGTAGAGGTATAAGGTTTTAATACAAGCAAGCAACTAAGTAAGTAAGCAGAATTGGTTTTAAGTGCTTTTAGTAAGTAAAAGGTCTTAGATATCAGTGTAGAAGTTCGAGTTCTAGTGAAGGTTGAAAAACATAGTCTTAAATACTAGGGGTCCTGTGGAGGCTCCAAGAACATAGTTTTAGACATAATAAAACTATAGTAAGAATATTGCCTACATTTTTCAGATAGAACAAGATAGACCATATGCATAGTTTATACATAACCTGGCATGCTAAGAAACTAGAATTCTAATATGTTAAGAAGTAGTGGTCCGAGTTTGTGTCTTAGCTTGTTGGGAAGTTTCTGTATAAAAACATGCATTACAGAGAGCTAGTGCTTTTTGCCATTTGCTTTTTGCCATTCCTTTTGCCATTTGGTTTTGCTTTGTTTCTGCTTCTGTTTGGGACTTTATACCAAAACTTAGCATGGACTTTAGTGCCTGTGACTTTTGCTTTGAGACTGATGTGCTTCTGCAATAAACAACTTTATAGCAACTATTAGCTGCTTGGCTCATGGAAGAAAACAACCTGACAAGTTGGGTGCCTAAGAGCACACAGAGGTTTAACCTCACAAACCAAGTCTCTCCGCCCTGCCTTATACATCAAAGGAAAAACAACTTACCTGAGCCAATGGAAACTAACTTTCTTACCAGAAGATTTTTTTTTAAAATCAGCTTATGAAAACATTCTAATGTAAATCAAGGTTCTGAAGCGGCATAACACGTACAGATGCAAAAAGCCATAATGCCATTTTATTTTGATGTTGAAAATTTTAGCATTAGTGTTCTTTTGTTTTCTTCACCCTGTCCCCTCCAAACATACTCCCCCCCGAATTCTTCATGTTAATTTTCTCTGCTGGAGGATCAGATTTTCTCTGCTGCCATGGTGGTAAAAATCACTGCCAGATCTATGACATTAGTGGACAAGGCAAAGCATTTGAGGTTAAATTTCTTGTAGCATGCATGCGTTTAGATTTCAGGAAGTGAGATTCCAAGCAAACAACAAACTTAGGTGTCTGCAAGGTTCTCCCTGAACCTGAAATTGCTGAAGATGACTCTGTCAGCTTCCAGTTTCTATCATGACAAAAGTGCTATGCCTTAAATATTCAAATTTCTATCACTTTATTATCTGAAAACCCATCACCGAGACTGTGAACAGAACATGTGTGTTAAGTGGATTATGCAAATGAAGCAATATGATTACTTTTTACTGTCTCCCCATGCTATAGCTGCTCCAAAATTATATAAAGGAATGTTGCTAGTTCTTTTTAACCTTAGGATTATAATAGGAAAAGTACTTATACCACGCTTGGTTTAGATGGGATGTTAAATCAATGTGTGTACTTTTAATTGGAGAGTCATGAAGAGTCTGTTTTCAGTAAGAAGTTCCCAAATTTCACTAGCTCTGATTTATACCCTTTCTTCAGGTGCTGTCATGTGATTTTCACCCATGTTTGTATTTAGATTACCTGATATTTTCTGTGGGAGATTTCTTTGAGATCTGAACATTTTTTTCCCAATGCTAATGATGCTGTATGGTCTATTTCAAGTTTAGCAAGAGTACCAAGGCTGCAAACCTGACACAAGCTCTTATACAACAGGAGCATAAATGTCATGTTTCATTTTCAAGAGAGTCCCTGCAGAAGCACCTGAGAACACATCAAGGTCATTCCAGACATAAAGAAGGACCCACCTATTGACAAGCTCTCCAAAAATCTCCAAAATGAGTTTGTTTCCTTGTAGGTGGGTCTGCATGAGAGCCTTAAAACCCTCAGGTTTTCCCCTCTCACTACTGGTAGGCTGTGTGAATATTTTTGTCTTCATTCACCTTTTTAATAATTACTTTCCCCACCATTTCTAAAATAAATTCTGTTCAGAGCTGCATTTTTAGACAGTTACAATTAATCTTTTCTGGTTTTCTTCTTTATTTTATCACTGCCATTTTTATTCTTATTTGGAAAGGTTGTAAAAGAGTTATACAGCTGTTTTACTTCCCTATTCACCTCTTACAAAAAACAACTTTTAAGCTAGGTAGTGGAAGGAAGGCAGACTTCAATTTTTGCATAGACCAGAAAGATTTTGTTACTTCAAGAAGATAAATGGAAAGAATTGACAAATGGAGTGGGAAAAGTGCAGTCAAAAAACCAGGAATAGACAGGAATAAGTAGATAACAGTTTTTGAGGAGAGGGGAGAAACAAGCGAAATATGAAACAAAAAGCAAAATTTACAAAATCGAGGCACAAGTATAAAGAGATGGGAATAAATGTTCAAGGAGTGGAAAGAGGAAATAGTGCCTTATCTCTTCTTTGTACATTAATTAAAACCCTTGTGGAACTGAAAATGCCAGCTGTGGAGAAAAAGTGTGGAAAAGATAGTTAAAATCTTAAGTAGAGATTCATTCTCCATCAGAAACAGAGCTCACAGTTGGACAGAAACAACATAATAAATAAATTAATGTGTTTGTTTGCTCACTGCTGTGAGAGGGAGAGGGGGCTGGCAGTGGCAGCCACAAGATGCAGCCCCTGGAGATGTCTCTCCACAAAGCCTCTCCAGTGTCCCAGGAAAGCACTGGAACAGGGATTACTGGACAGAAATATCACCGTGCTCTTTAGCAAGAACACGAGCCCTTGTCTTGCGAGCCCAGGCCACTAGGAGATGCCAGTGGCTCAGTGTCTGCTCACCTTGGGAAAGACTTCAGAGACCAGGAAGGAAAACCAACCGAAACAGCTGCAGCAAATTAGGGAAGACAGCCTCATCTTTTAATTAAACGTTTACTGATGACTCTATTGGCTTGGCTTTCCTTTTTCCGAAGTCCTTAACTCAGGGGATTCTATTGCTATTAGGAAAAAAATAAAAAATAATTTCAAATTTATTCCAAATAGCTGTGCTGTGTAGGCAGATAAAAACAGGAAGCCAGGATTTAGAGTTGTTTAAGGATCTATATGTAGCATTATTAACTGGAAAAATCCAATTTGTCTAAGCTGAAATCCTTCATTAAAACGGCCTGTGGCATCAAAACGATGTTGGGGTGAGCGTTAATTTGGATCTATTACTATTAACATGAAGATTTCTGGGGATACCCCCATCTAGTTCATCAGCATGGAAAAGTTCAGTAATTTTTTTCTTCTTCTTTGTTCTCCCAGCTGGAGCCAGGACATTTCACTGGCCTCTCAGATTTTCCCTGGCTGAGAGGACTCTTTGCCTTCATTTCTAACAAGACCACTGAAAAGTAGCAGGTTAGAAGTAGCAGGGATTGTTAGTCCCACTTGCAGCTCCCTGATGCCCACCAGACAAGGTGCAGCACAAGCTCTTGCCCACCCATAGTTTAGGAAAATCAGTGAATTCACAACAGCTACTGAAAGAAAATATTCCTGACTTATCCTCCTGACAGAGGAGGATGCACCTCTTCGGCAGCTAGAAACCTTGATGAAAATAACAGCTTCAGCAGTGGGTCCTTGTTATAAGTCATGAGCTCCAAATGGAAAATGTAAAATTGGTGTCTCAGAGCACTTCCCATAATCATTAAAAACTGAAGGAACAGCACTACAAATGGTTCTGTGGGAAAGATAAGACTTGTTATTTCATTATGCATGGTTTGCTGGTTATTTATAGATACAGGCGCACTGTAGCATGTGTGGCTAAGAACACCCACAAAATTAAGTCTGTAACTGGTTTAATAACAAAAAAAAACCCTCTTAGGCTGGGCTCTGCACAACTTAAATAAGCACAGCTCACTTTCTCATCACCAAGATGTGTATCATTGAGCTATACTCATAATCTCCATGTCAGGAATAATGAAGCAGTACTACAAAAAGAAATCAGACATAATATGCTCTTATGGATGTATTGTTTTAATGGTCACTGCCTCCTTTTTCAGTTTTAAAGCTATACAAAATCTCAAGGAGTTAATTGTTTGTACAACTATAGTAGCAGGCACACAAGGAATGTGGCTGTGAACTAGCAAAGTTGGGCCAGTGCTTGATCAGTGTTGTCAATGAGAAAATAATTCAGCAATTGTGTCCCACAATGGCGCCAGGGTTTAAACACCACAGAAAGCAGCAATGACCTCTCTTTTCCCCATCCCCACACTTGAGTTAGCAAGAATTTGTGAATCCTCTTACTTCAGATTAGGGGGTTGTGTCCTACTAGAAATTTGTCTCATTGGGGCAAAATCTTTCTGGTTTATAAAGGAGAAAAGTACAGCTCTTAAAAGCAAGCTACATTCTGATGAAGATAAAGGAAAGAAAGGTCAGCTTGGTCTTCTCCTTGTATCATGCATAGAAGAAATGCAGAACTGAGAAGCTAAACACCCATTCAAATAGTTAGAAAACTGTAGAGTGGTCCATAGGGAGAAGATGGTGGGAGAAGAGGTTGGGACCTAATAGTTTGGGTCTTAAAAACCAAAAAAGACAAACAACGAAAAAGCAAAAACCCTTAACGCTGAAAGCCTTCATAGGTCAATTTTCTGACTAGGGTAGTGTGTTCCAGCTCTTCTGGGAGGACAGCCTTCGCTTTCCAAAATTTTGTGTCTTGTCCAGATGACGCTCTTTCCTTTGAGCTGTCTAGGTGGTCTCTCTGAGAACACCTCACCCAGACCTGCTTGAGCTGGGAGGTAGGTTGTATCTACCTTAAGAGACATAAATGGACTCTGAAGTTGGCTACAGATGATGAGTGGACACATGCCCATGGCGAGGTGGAAGGTACTAGAGGGATATGGCAGGATAGGAGGAAGGAAACCATGCTCTAAAGCCAGGGACATGGGAATGCCTGCAATGGTGCTGCCTCTGGTCCTGCCCACACAGCTGCCCCCTGCCACTCAAATGAGCAGTGACAGATCTCCATGTGTACCCAGCACTGGTAGGATCTAGCATCTGATAGCAATGGAGTGCTGGAAAGAAAGGGATGGAGAAAGAGAGAAATGGAGCAAAGTATAGGAGCATGAGCTGAGTCACATAAGTGAGAGATGTGCCTTTTTCCAGAGAAAATGCCACAGAGAAATTGCCCAAGAAGGAAACAGAAAGTGGGGATGGATTGGGCTGGAACTGATGCAACAAGTTAATTGGGAAAGATGACATTAATTTAGATAGAAATCTGTAGGTAAGCTTTTTATTCAAACACATGTAAAATTTGGCATTTGCCACTTCATGAGATAGTAGTTCTCTTTTTTGTATTGCACATCAAAGAGGTAGCATTTAGCTGCATCTATCAGAGGGGAAAGATGTGTATCCTCCTTGTTTCACAACACAGGGATGTAGTATGGGCTGCCAAGGTACCACTGCTTTAAATAGTTTTCTGCTTTTTTATATTTCAAGTTAGTTCCTGATCACCCTGCTGGGAAGTTTTGTCTTGTTGTGATGTGGGGTTTTCTAAAAGGCTCAACCTCTATTTTCAACCTCTGTCAAAAAACTACCTTTTTTCACTTGTACAGAAATCTAAATTACATGATCCCTTCTAAAATTCAGAGCTTTTATACAATTTTCAGAGCTGAACTAAGGATCTGATCTTTTTTTCTCATGGTTCCCTACAGAGACAGTTTTGCTTTACCTGCAATGTGCATTTTCTGTGTGCCCATGTTGTTGCATTGATTGTCCTTGAACCAGAAATCTTTATTATGGAACTACCATTTTCAGTGTAAGTGCATAGTCCCGGTGTTTCCTGTTTGTATGGGGTTTTTTTGATTCCCAGAATATTGTACAGATTCCAGAAAGCTTCTTGGCATCTCAATAGATACTGTAATTTTATCTTCACCTTTTAGAATCAGCTTCATTTGCTAAAGATCGCTCATTAGGAATTGTTTCACTGGGTTTCCTATACACAAACTAGTCTTTACATCCACTGTTTCAGCATTCTTTGGAATGTCTTTGCTATACTAACTTATCCAGTTCAGCTCCACGTTCTTATCAACTTTTCTATTTTTATTTATAAATAGAAATGCTCCAATGCCTTTGGCTTCTGGAACAGGTGAGTTCCATAGAATTTCTACTATCTCAGCACATGCTTTGTCTGCGGCTCGTTAAATGCCGTCAGACTATGCAGAGACTTATAAATTTTAGTCTTTTTGTGCCCCATAAAACTTACTCTTCTTTTTATGTCAGGTGTTATATCAACGAAATTATACTGTTCTAGTCCCCTAGTAGGGGTGAGGGATGCTGTGAGACTGAACTATAAATCAGATCATTTTTTACCCAGGCATTTTTGCTGTCTTTACAGGTGTTTTAGTTGTTTTTATTAAGCTAAAGGGATTCTGAAAACAGATATTACTTTAAAAGCATTCCAACTTTAACTTAATATTCTCTTGTAAGTCTTTTGCCAGAATGCACAAAATCTGACAAAAAGTCGGACTTCTAAGGCCCTTCTTTAAGGCAGTGCAGCAGTCTCTCATGTGCCTCAATCACTGTGGGCACACTTCCCCAAGACTTGCCATTTGGAAGCAACAAGCAGAAGTAATATATGTTTTTTTGAGGGGGAGAAAAGAGGAGGGACAGGAGAGGGATCAGTATATGTGAGCAACTCCCAAGTTCCCTGTGCCTAGAGAGAAATCCAATGACCAGAGTCTGTACAAGGTCACATGAAGAGATGGGAGGGAGCTGTTACTGCCTGAGTGAGAGAAAAGAGGAAGGACCACTAGCATTGGGTGAGTTATTGATGGACAGGTCTTAACCAAACCATATCATGTCAAATTTTCAGCCTGCTTAAGTCTTGTTTATGATACTCTGTTGTCTTGGTTTCAGCTGGGATAGAGTTCATTTTCTTCCTAGTATCTGGTACAGTGCTGTGTTTTAGCAAGAGTAATATTCATAACACATTGATGCTTTGGTTGTTGCTGTGTGGGGTTTATCCTAAGCCAAGGACTTTTCAGTGCCTCATGCTCTGCCACTGAGGAGGTGCACAAGAAGCTGGGAGGGACCACAGCTTCCCAAAGCTGTCCCACAGCTTTGGGACAGCTGA
Organism: Rhabdornis inornatus; assembly: GCA_013397075.1. Lineage (NCBI taxonomy): Eukaryota > Metazoa > Chordata > Aves > Passeriformes > Rhabdornithidae > Rhabdornis > Rhabdornis inornatus. Next base: position 52,750 of record VWZS01002147.1, on the reverse strand, counting down.
CCCAAACTGGCCAAAGGGATACTCCATAGCATAGAATGTCATGCTCAGTATATAAACTAAGGGGAGCGAGCTGGAATTGTTACTCAGGGGTGGGCTGGGCATTGCTCAGAGGGTGCTGGATAATTGTATTGTACAACACTGTTTTTTCTTGGGTTTTATTCCTCTCCTGCATTATTATTATTAGTTACTATATTCATTTTATTTCAATTATTAAACTATTCTTATCTAAACTCACTGGTTCTACCAGTTTTTTTCCTATTCTCCTCCCCATCTCACTAGGGCCAGGGTGGGGTGAGAGTTAGAGCACAGCTGTCTACAGTACTCAGTTGCCACTTGGGGTTATATAAACCAAGTTAACTCGGGTTTGCTCTTTGACACAATCACTGGTCATTCCTTTAAGAACAGGGCATGATGGCTGAAGAAGAAAGTTCAGAATTGTCATCAGACTGTGTGTCCCAAAGAGGTTTGTCTGCTTTCTTTTCACCTCCCTTGTCCTTGCATCACCTTAATTCACCCTCAGTGTGTAGCCAGCACACACCTGCAGATGAAATGTCTGCACAAGGTGTGTTCCCATTCTGTTTCAGTCACTGGGATCCCACAGCAGGTCTAGGGCTGGGACGTGGTCTCTGGAGGAAAGGCAACATGCCAACTATCCACTCTGCTCTATGTTCTTTGCCTACTGAACCAGTTTTGGCTAAACTGATGGCAATGTCTGTATCTTTCTGTTTAATCTTCAGATTGGCACCTGAGAAGTGTTCAAGCTTTCTTACTCATATGCCATATTTAGAAGTATATGATAATAAACTTGTTGATGTCCTTGTGGAGGGAGCTGAAGCACAGACCATTAGGAGTATGGGAGTCCCCCTCAAAAACTGACCTGATCCTATAATATTGATTGCTCTCTGGCTGAAGTCAGGCTGGAGGATGGTTGCCATTTTTCACGGGCGCTCGCCACCTCACGAGACTGTGCTCTTTAGCTCCACTGTGCAATTATAAATGAAAAGGATGAGTGGCAGTGTCTTGCTTCTGCATCACTAACATCCTGTATGTCTACACTGTTATTTATAGCTCCTCATTTCCTTGTCCTATAGTAACGTTCCTGAGCTGCTCATCTCCTTGTATAAAAGCTAATCAGTACAGAAGCATTACTGATACCTAACTCCTTCCCTGAGCTTATGGAGGAAGAAGGAATTCAGAAGGCTGTAAAATAAAAAGCAGGACTACCAAGAGAAAACCTGTTTTTAATTTACTTGTCAGACTAAGCTGATTCCTGTCCAGGAAGTTACTGTAAAACATTCCTCTTCCACTCAAATTCTGTGACAAGGCTGGTGACCAAAACTGTGTGTTACATCTGGAAACCCATGCTGAGAGGGAAGAAAAAGGATGCGATTTGCACACAAATACAGGATGCCACACAGCATATTTATGATAAAAAGTACATCAAGGAGGAGTCCAAAGGGCTCGATTTTTAGTAGGGCTTAATCCACTTACAGCAAAGAGGATGTAATTGTTGTTTGCATTCTCAACTTTTCCATCCTTATTAGCAGTAAAAATTATAGCTATTCCTTACAGCTATTCCAGAAATAGACTCTCGTGTGTTGCTAATGGTTTGTATATAATTCAAAATCAATCACTTTTAGAATATCCTCTTTATTTTTTTAATAACAGGTATGTTTGTAGTCAATGGAAGAGTGATGAATTATAATCTGACCATGGTGCTCTTTGCTTTACTTTAGCCACAATTTGAAATCCCATCTATTTTAGACCTGGGCATTAAAGTTAATCTCATGAGTAGAGATAGGCAGTACATAAAAATAGAAACTTACTCTGTAAGATGTTTAACGTAGCCATTTAAAAGCTGTATCAACCCGAGCTGTGGTCATGAGCAAGACTTTGAACCTGGGAGACAGAAATGTGAACAGACAGAAAGGGAAGCTTACTGTGTAACAACATGGGCTCCCAAGAATCATTACCAGATGCTCCTGCACAGATGCACCATTATTACAGCAAATTTATGAGAGAATGTCCATCTGGGCTGCTTAGTCTGCATGAATTCAAGAATCTTTTGGATCTTCAAGGGCTGGATCCACAGGGAGACCTATACATTAAACGAGTGTTTGATATCTTTGATCTGAACCAGGTAAATCTTCTTTGCTTTTCTTTTTTTTTTTAATCTCACACTATTTCTTTGTTTGTGAGTTGTAGCCTGCAGGCTCCTCTTTGTGCTATCCTCCCAAAACTGCTCTCACGGACAGGTTTGCCATTAAGGTGCACTAGAGGTGAAAAAGTGAGACTTTGCTTTGAAGGTTTGGATTAGGACTTTTGTTAGTACTTTCTGGGGACAGTTTAAAAAAAGCCAGGAAGCAACTCTTCAAAAGAGATGTAATTTCCAGTTCACTGGTTATTCTTCTATTCTATTCTTCTATTGCTTATCCTGTGCTTGTATATAAGCATATGAAAATGTTGGTGTGCTCAAAGTTAATAAGTTCTTACATTAGACAAAGGGGAAACATGGTCTGCACTTAACTGAAGATGAAGTGCAATGTATATAAATGGAATTAAATGGATATTCTCAGAGTACTATATGGAACATGTGGCAGAAGGGAAAACTACTCAGATGAGGAGTTCACACTCAGTGTACAAGTCACAAGACCAAATACTACTGAATGAAGAGGTCAGGCAGTTTCTCCAGGCTATATTTCCCATTTACCCTCCTTTCCAGTGCAAGAACTGCTTATGATTGCAATCAGCTCTCTGTAATGTAGCTGGCTCCCAGACAGACAAGATATATTTTCCTTAGTAGTACAGACAAGACTGAAGACACGGTCATCTGGTATTTAATGTGGCATCCTTTTCTAGGTCTGTCTTGAGCACTGTCTCCTGTTTGTAAGGTCCTGGAGCTGGCCACCTTGAGCCCTCCACTCATTGTGATGCTGAGTGGCCTGGGGCACATGCTCTGCAGTCCTGTGAAACCTTCAGATATATTGAGACCTTCAGATTCTGGATTAATGCAAAAGTGAGGAGAGTGGAATCAAAGCGGGTTAGAGAAAGAGCATTTGCTCACCCTTTGCTGTGGCAGTGGCCAAAGACACTTAAAACAAAATAGGAATCATCTGCTAATTGTTGCTACTCTATCTGGTGTTGCAGAGTTGTGTCACTCTGCTCTGCAGGCTGTCATCACTTGTATGCAAAGAGTTAAGCTGCCAGATACTAAAACAACTGCTTTTATGAGAGGTAGAGGACAGATGCCTGGGGGAACTTAATACTCATTTTAAATGTAGATGGGAAATATGGATGGTGTCAAAACCAGAGAGGCATGAAGAGCCGTACCAGGAAGCTGCTCCTGTCCTGAAAGATCTCAGCTGCCTCATCTGTGCGACTGAATTCCCTCTTTTCTTACTGCATCTTTCTGAACTTCTGTCTTCTCCCTCGTCTTCCTCAGATGAGCTAAGACCAATACAGGCTAAAGAATGGGGTAATGACCAGGGTAATGACCATTCAGGAATTCAGTCTCACAGGAAAACTGGCTCATCACCCATCCTATTGCTGACCATTAAAACTTTCAGGAGCACATCCTTGGGGGACTGCAGGGTATGGCTGTATAGTCAGCACAGGAGAAAGCATTTCCTCCTACTGTCTTCTCCCTTGTCTGTATTTTGTAATTCTTGAGGTCACAGATACCAGACCAGTGAGGGGTGGCCTGTTTGATTACACAAAGTGGGTGGGCTGGAATGCAAACCCTTCACCAGAGCAGGTCATGTGCATCCCAGTGGTATCCTAATGTAGCACTTCTACAGATATCCTTTTTTTTTCATGTGTTCCATAACTAGTTTTACTAAAAAATTCAGGTTTCCATGTAAGGTGGAGTTTAATTGTGTTTACAGCAAGAATATCCCAACCTGCAGATCAGTTTCCAAGCTAAAAGAAAAATGAGGAAATAAACCCCCAGAAAACAAAATAGAGAAATAGGTATTAAACAACAGAGCAGCTGGGAATCAAGCTAGAGTGCAGCAAAGATCAGAAATCTATGCTGATCAATAGCCTGTGAGCATTTGTAAAAGTATGTTAGATATTGAGAGGATCAACCTTGCTAGGGAAGGATGTCAGGCAAATGAAACTAAAACTGGCATATTTGAGACCAACAGATATTTTTATTCAGAAAAAAAATGGACAAGAGCAATTTAAGATGCAAGATGCAAGATTTATATTCTGTGCCCATGGCAACTTTTCACAGAGCTTTACAGATCTGCTGTATTTTCATCTCTATTCAGTATAATGATTGTATCCCTTTTCTTTTTCTAGCATTGTTAAAAGCACTCTGTTTTCGTAAATTTAATTTTTTCTTTAATTTATTACCAAGATGAATGGTCACTATGTTTAAGGAATACTTTTAGAAACAAGAAGCATTGATCAAATGCGTTTCAAGTACACAGCTCTGATGGTTTTTTATGTGATTAAGCTGAGAATAAAGTGGGAACAGCCAGCTTCCTAGGGTGGGAAGAAAGATGTCATTGAGGTAAAATAAGAGGATCTCTTTACTCCATATACTCGCTTTTTGTCCTATAACCTGTCTACAGATTTTTCTCTGCCCCAAGATTTTTGGCAAAAATGGAGGATTTGATCCTGAAAATTTTAAGTTAAGTACAGATGCATGAAGAGTGGTCAATGGGTGGCTGACTGGGGGTATCACACTGTGGGCTCTGAAATGGCAGCTATTATTGCACAAATAAGGGGTCTGTGATGTTATGTAGAACATTTAGACACTGTGCTGTATTAAACAGATGAGAATCTTTCATCTCCAAGCCACAGAAGTTAGTGGATCTAAGTGCATATGCACAAATTCAGAAATAATTTGGTCATTTTTGCTTGCATTCAGTTCCTTCAGCACTTTAACAGCTTCTGAGGCATGAAGATCAAAATTTTGTTTCCTTTTCTACTGCATTCTTTTCTGGTTTTTGCTTTCTAATAAAGGTGTCACTATCCCAGTGACAGGTGGAGTATACAAAACTTCTTGATAGAAATTATTTCCTTTTTCTTAAAATTACCCTTCACATAAAAGTGCTGTTATAATTAGATGGTTGGCAAACTTGAACCTTCTCCCATGCTTCCCCCAGCTGACGTTTTAGAGATATATGACCTGATTTTTTCCTGCTCTAACCATGGTTTAATAATGGACTTTTACAGTTTAAAATTGTTATGACTTCTATTGCTGAAGCTTGTAAAAATCATTTAGGAACTAGTTTACAGCTGATCTAAATCTAGAGAAGCCCGTTATGGAAAACTAGAGTCATTTAATATGGTCTTCTTAGCATAAAATATTTTTTCCGCATGTAGGCTTCCGTTTTCTCAAAATAGGAATCTGCTCAGAGAGCTCTGCTAAAGAGTTAGTCCTGTGATTAATCTACAATTCCAATTATAGCAGCCTAATGCCTCGAGTTAATCTGAGGACATCCATCTTTGGAGGTATATAACATCAAACAAGATGGTAAAACACTCTTGAAAGGTGCATAGATTTTCTCCTCTGTTTCATGTGTGCCCAGTTTAAAACCTCTAGCATGTAAGGTATGGAATATTAACCTCACAGGCTGCCAGTGGGACTGTGGGATGTAATTACAGCTGTGAATTTCACCTTCTCATCAGCTTTGCTGCTTCCAGCTGAAGCCTGCTACAGACACTCTTCTCCCTCTTAGGATTTCCAGTAAAAGCACCAAATTTCCAGTCAATTGAACATAGTTTAAAAGGAATAATAGCAGCACGGTAAGATTTTTTTTTTTTTTGACAACTTGTGATAGATTGAAAGCCCAGTCAAAACTCATTTCACTCAAGTCATCCATACAAATACCAACAAGAATTCAGTTGTAAGCCAAACCTTATCATTCCCTGCCTTTCTCTAGGTTGGAGATGAAGAAGTAGTTCAGCTCCCCACTCATGGAAATGAATGGCCAGTGGACAAAGGACAGAGAAAGGGGATATCTTCACAGAGAAATTTAATGTCTTGTGGAGGTTGTGGCCTCCTCTGGTCTCAGCAGCAGGCAGACAATTTCATGGCAAAGAGGCAATGGTGCTGTGGCTGTTTGGCTTCATGGGCTCAGTTACCTCATGTGCTAATGTTTGTACAGGTACATCTGTGAGTTATGGGTACACCTATCAGCACTGCACAGGTATTCGTGACTCTGGCTCAACAGAGTGCACCTGTTCAATGCACAAAGGCCATTTCCAAGTATTTCCAAAACCTTTCTTCTCTAAATAAGCACTAACTCTTTCTAGTATGTCTCCTGTGCAGACCACCAGTGGTTTCATAACTAAATGACCCTATACACCAAGAATACAGATGTCTTTTTAATTTTTTTTAAGTTTCTTAAAAACAGGGACTATCATGTGAAGGTTTTTCAGCCCTTCCTTGCCCTTCGTGGGATGCTTTGCTAATAATTAAATATACAAACAAGCAAACAAATAAATATGCTAGTGAAGTTTGAAAGCTGTTCTTCATCATTCTTAACAGCATTGAAAAATAAAGATGCTGAACATTCCAAACTGTAATTGCGAAGTTCACTTCCCTTGAGATTATCACAAGGAGTGCAGAAGGTAGCATTTCAAGCAAACGTTTTACCGATGACTCACACATTAATACTTGTAAGCATTATTTATATAATGACATTGGCAGGATAACAAGTGGTAGGTTTATCTTTTGCCACAGCTTTCCAATGAAAACTTTCAAAAATAATGTGTTTATTAAAATGCAAGTGCAACCAAATTAATTTTTTTTAAGGATTCCCTTTCTTAGATTTGAAGAGTCCCTTCTTAGGGAAAAATCATCTCAGTCTTCTTCATCCTTAAGCTATTTGTAATACAAAAAGGATAAATCTGCTAGCACATACAAACACATTTAATTCTTCCTGTTTTTTTCCCTCCCCTGCATCTCACGCGCAACTGGCAGTCCTAGTTCATGCATCCTAATGATGAATTTTAGAGAAGAAACAGTTGTGTTCACCTATAATATCTCAGTAGTTGCCAAGTATACTGATGTATATTTGGGTTTCAGTAAGAATATGTATCATATTTCAGTGCTATTATATCCATCAAAAGGAGGTTTTGCCAATGTTAAAGGAGAAAACATATCTAGAAAAATAATGTCTGGCATATCCATAATATATTGGAAGTGTTATTTGCTCTTAGGCAGAAATAAGGAAAAATTCTACAGTCAGCCCTGCTACTATTTAACACTTATTCTGAAATATTATCTTTCCTTAAATCAGAAATTCAGATCACTGTCATTCATTTCCTTTTAGCTTGCAGATAGGTTTTGCCACTAAAAATAAAAATTTAACACTGTGATTGATTGATTGATTGATCGATTACGTTCTTATGACCTCTGAAGGACAAAATTTGCATAGCCATTTAACTCTTGAAGCAATAGACTGAAAACGGGATGCTGCTGTTGTAGTTCTCTTACTGCTTCTTTTGGCATTAATTGAAGCTAGCTACAGGAATAAGTGTCTGTTGCTTTGTAAGAAAATTGGATTTTAACAGGTAGGATTACTGTGAAGAGTAAAGAAGATTAATAGGTATGTAGCAGTGATGTAAAATTATGCAAGTTGAAGGATTTTCTGTTAAAATTTATAAAGCATTGGACAGACCATGTCAGAGAACACTATTTTCTGCTATTTCTTATGCAAAGATAAAGTTGGTAGATTCACAAAAATGGACACTCCACAGCAGTTTTAGAAATCTTTAGATAAAGAGCCACCAGCTGATGTCAATCTTTAATCATTTTTATACTTTGTGTTTTTCATTTAAAATGTAAAGTAGTTCTCTGATAGAGTTCATCTGCCATCATTATGCAGATTAGAATGATAAAAAAAGATTTTTAAATGAATCCATTTAAAATATAAAGAAGAAAGTTTTAAAAGGATGTTTGATGTAGAACAGATAATAAGAAATGCAAAAAATATGTTACTTCAATAGAACTTTGTTGTGCGTAGGGATGACTACATAGCAGTGTAAACTAAATCTCAAGTTCAATCTTTTTTATTTTTTCCTTTTTTCCTTTTTATTTTCCTGAAGAATAACTGTCTCCCTTCACTCCTTGTACTCTGAACAAAGCTAAGAAGTGTTGGGAGGCAGACCACCTTTCCTTTTTTTCTCATCCTAGCTCCTTCCCCACTGTCCTGCTGTGTCTTTATAATTCAAATTTTCATGTAGACTTTTCAGCATCTGATTTTGAGTTCTGGATATAAATAGATGTTATCTTCTTTTGGCTATACGGACATGAATGTGGTTAGCCAAGTACACCATCTTTGGTATTGTAGTAGAAGGAAATGAGAGTCATTTGGCCACGAAATTCTTTCATAAAGCAGTGGTTGCACCTCCTATGCCATGAAAAGCATACAAATGTCCACAGAAAGACGACATATTTTTCAGAGGTCTTTTACTGCTTATTGCAGTTTATTCTTCATTTGACTTTCAGTTGTTTTTTTCCTCCCACTTTTTCCACTTTAACAATTGCGAGAGAAAGAGGAATGTTATTTTCATCATGAAGCATTTAGCCTAGAGATTCTAGTGAAGATATTATTTTGTTAAACAATGCAGGGCCCAACTGAGCAATTGTTACCTAGCACGATGTGTAAGCTGCCTCCCACATGATCACAGAAAGTATGAAGAGCTCTCAAAGGATGAAAAAAATATGGGTGCTAGAGATCAATGCTTCAAAAACTACCTAGAACCTAAATCTTAAGAATTTCCACTTCTTGTGGGATTAACTATAAAGGCTCAGGAAAACTTTGCTAACTGCCCTTTCCTGGAAAATATAATTTTCAGTTGGGTTTCCTTTCCCAGACTGTCTTGCTCTGCTGTATCCTGAGAACTGGGAATAGCAGCTGTGATATGAATTCTCAGGCTGCCTAAGAAGTCACTTAGCCCCTTTGCTACGTCCTTACATGTTTGCAGGCACTACCAAAGCTGACACAATAAAATTGAGTGCAAGAGTTAACAGAAAGTAAGGATGATAATCAGAGAATTATTTTCCCAAACTTTCCTGAACTACTTTCCCCTTTTGTGTGATAAGTCTCTGAATAATTGAGCAAACACAAGTTCAGCAATAACTTTAAGTTATTAAATAACTTTAAGTTATTTAAGTTAATGCATAACTTTAGGGAAGTCTTCAGCCTGAAATGACTCCTTGGACACTTTTCTTAGTCTACTCTAATCAATCAGCCTAGCCAAAGCAACAAGGTTGCAGCAGCAACATCTGCATTACTCTATGGGGCTAAGAACCATATAAAACTGATACTGCATTGAGGCAGGATGTTCTACATTATTCCTTTTCCATGGTTCTTGTATTGGCCCAGCACTCCCACTTTGCCCAGAGAAGTCTAACTCTTGCTTTGTCTGATTTTGAAAGCTTTGTCGCTCTCATAAATGTCTCCACAAAAATAAAAGCTTAGAAAGCTTATTTTTGTTTTATGATAGTCATTGCTATCACATTGTAGTCAGCAATAAAAGCCTGTATGTAAAAAAAGGTTAATCAGCTTCCAAACCAAGGGCTAGAAGAAAATAAGTTTCTAGATATGTCTTAGACAGAAAGAATTCTTCTGTCAGAAATAACAAAAATCTACAGCTCTTACTTCCTGATATATTTGGACTTTTGAAGCTGACGTAAAAATCCTGTTCCCGTGAGTTTCAGACATAATCCAACAAAAGCAACAAAAACAAAGCCAAGTCATTTGCTTCTCCTTAATCTGGAGTAATGTTGCATAAAATTATCTCAAATGTAAAGTAACTAGCCTGATTACTGTAAATGAGGAGGTTAAATTATGCTTTGCTGTGTTCAAGGCAGTACAGTTACCTAATTTCTCTCAGTATGCTTAAGCACCTTTGAAAGGTGCAGTGCCCTGACAAAAAATTCCATGTTCTATGAATATCTCACCTGTTTGCAAATACTACTCTATTTATTTATAGACTATACTAAAGAATGCCTTTTTTCTCCCTCTAAACTGCCTCCCAAATTTTTTACATTCAATTTTATATATTGATTCCAAAATACAAAACAAGGATTCTGTAATATTATAAGTACTCCACACAGTTGTTGGTGCAATTTCATAATCTTAATTTTGTTTTCTAGTGGTTTGTCACAGGACACACTGCTGTGACAGTACAAACTTATGCTATAATAATGTGTCATTACCAGCTAAAAGCCTACGTTATCATTAAAATCATCACTTGCTTAACACAAGTACGGTTGAATTCTTGACTGTAGGATTTAACGTTCTGAGTTTTGAGTTAGGATCTAAAAGTTTTAGACCAGAGATAATTCCCCAGTAGTGGCACAGCACCATCAAGCATGGAAGGCCAATTCTTTACATGGGACATTTGTTTGGTTTTTTGTTTTTTTGTTTTGCATTTCCAAAAGAGTAATCTGAACTTCCAATAAATGTTTCTCTTTAAAATCTAAATTTTAAAATATTCAAGTTACAGACTAATACTCCAGTTGAATTTTTGTTGCATCACCCAGCCTAGATACATAGCTGGTCTGGATTAGGTTAGGGTTTCTTTGAAAAGTTCATTTAAGTGCAAACAAAGTAGCATGTATTCTGCAGCTTTCACTGAGCATAAGAAGCATTTGGAGCATATACCATTATCAAGTAGCACTGTAATTTTGTCACATCATGTGAATAGGCAACGGAGATTAACATTGGACAAATTAATCATAATTATTTTTAAGTATTACTTCTTAAATTATGGTGAAGATAAAGGGGAAAATAATTTTAATATGAAACAGTTCAGGAAGGTGCTTCTTTTATTCAAAGAAATTTTAAGACTTCTTTTAAGGCATAACTGTCTTTTTTTCTATTTATTTATATATTAATTAAGAATAAACCAGTTATTATAGTAATAGTCTACTATAATAATACAAGTAGTTTAGGAAACAAATAGTATATGCATGTAACTTTTAGGAGCTGTCTTTCATACATCCCTTGAGATTCACAGAATATTATATAGAAGCACCCAAATCTACCAAATAGAACATCTTTGCCACTAGAAAATATGTATGTCTTCAGCGTACTTTTGTTGGGGGTTAGGATTTTTCCTTTTGTTTTTTCTCTCATGGAATTTTATCCCACCTGTTGGTAAGAGACACCAATGACTGGTACCTAAGAGAGACAAAAGAAATGGCCAAGGTGGAGGAATTCATGGAAGCGATGGACAGCGTGGTAATGACCCTGAAAAGGTCAGGTGAACAGGGCAGATGTTGTGGAAAATCTTGGGCCATCTCAGTACACCACCCTCATTGCAACAATTAATGTTGATAACAACCGAGAGAAAATGGGTTCTGTCGCCAACAAGCTCAGAAATTATTAGTATGGTCAATGGCCCAATGCAGGCTCATGTCTCTACTGTGGTTAAGGACCTCAAAGAGGAGTTTAAAGAGGAGATTAGAGAGGTGAGGGAGCAGATGAGGAAGGACAGTGTCGCACCAGTGCGAGTCACAGACCCCAACATCAGAGCCTGATGTCCCAGCTAGGGAGAGAGGGTCACCCCACAAGCTGACCTGTGTTTTTTCCTGAGTGACCATGGGGAAGACATGAGAAGGTGGGATGGGAAACCCACTTCTGTCCTGGCAGCACGGGTGCATCAACTCAGGGAGGGCAACACTAACCCAGGGAGCTCCACTAAAGTGAAGGTAGCCTCAGCCTCCCATGACCAGGGTGCCAAATATTACAGAAGAGAGCATGATCTGTCAGTTCCCCTTGAACGAACCTCTAGTATGTATGCCCAGGAAAGAAATTATAACAAGGGCTACAGGGGCCCTGCCTCTAGCCAGGGAGAGGCACGGGAAAACCGGGTCTTTTGGACAGTGTGGATCCAATGGCATGGCACACCACAGAAATGTATTAGTTGATACTGGTTCACAGTGTACCCTAATGCCATCAGAACATGCAGGAGCAGAACTTGTTTCCATTACTGGGGTGACGGGGGGATCGCAGGAATTGATTTTGCTGGAGGCTGAGGTGAGCCTGACTGGGAAAGAGCGGCAGAAACATCCAATTGTGACTGGCCCAGAGGCNCAGGGGTGGAAACACAGCCACACCATCTGTCATGGACTGATCCAGGCTACACTGGAGAAGGGTGGAGCTCCAGAACATCTGCAGTACATTGACGACATCATTGTGTCGGGGGACATGGCAATGGAGGTATTTCAGAAAAGAGAGAAGATCATCCAGATTCTGCTGGGAACCGGCTTCGCTATTAAAAAGAACAAAGTCAAAGACTTTTCCCAGTTCCTGGGAGTAAAGTGGAGAGACAGACAGCGCCAGATTCATCAATAAGATCACCACAATGTCTCCACCGACCAGCAAGAAGGAAACACAAGCTCTCCTAGGTGCCATAGGTTTTTGGAGGATGCACATTCCCGAGTACAGTCAGATTGTGAGCCCTCTCTACCTGGTTACCCGCAAGAAGAACAATTTCCACTGGGGCCCTGAGCAGCAGCAAGCCTTTGCCCAAATCAAGCAGGAGATTGCTCATGCAGTAGTCCTTGGTCCAGTCAAAACGGAACCAGAAGTGAGGAATGTGCTTTACACTGCAGCCGGGAACATGGGTTTGTCCTGGAGCCTTTGGCAGAAGGTGACAGGTGAGACTCAAGGTCACTGGGATTCTGCAGCTGAAGTTACAGAGGGTCTGAAGCCAACACCACTGCACAAACTTATACTGCAATAATCTGTCATTACCAACTAAAAGCCTACACTATCATTTAAATCATCACTTGCTTAATGCAAGTACAGTTGAATTCTTGACTGTAGGATTTATCATTATGAGTTTTGAGTTACGATCTAAAAGTTCTAGACTGCGTGAGGAAGACAGGACTGAGCCTCCCGCGCCACAGCGCCCCCTGCAGGCCTGGAGGAATCATCGCCCCTGCCACCAGCGCCCCTGCTGGCTGTGACCGGAACTGCATCCAGGGCAAAGTGCCTGCGGTGAGAGAAGGCTGTGCTTGGGATTCTGCCTCTGTTTGCTGTTGCTGCTGCTGTTGCTGTTTGTTTGCCTTGTTATACATACTAGTAAACAACTGTAACTCCTTTTCCCATATCTCTGCCTGAAAGCCCCTTAATTTCAAAGTTATAATAATTTGGAGGGAAGGGGGTCCTATTTTTTCCCGCCTTCCTTGGCATACATCTTTCTTTCAAACCAAGACAACTTTTTCTGGAGGTTTGTCCTGCTACACTTTTGAATTTGTCAAGCAAGAAAAATCTGCTAGGATTATCAGCAAGGAATTTGCTGGAAAATGTGTTGTCATGGCTGTATTTTTTAGTGTTTTTCCTCTCTTGCCTACTGCTTTAAGTTGGGAAGGATGTTCCTAAAAGCACAGGCAAAGGCACAAAATTAGGAGTGCAGAGAGCTAAACCCCAGCATCCAGGAGAGGAGGGCAGACGGGCTAGGTCTTTTCAGTACAGCCTTCCTGGGCAGAGGCCCCAGCCTGGTGACTTCCCTGTCTTCTCCAGTAATCTTGAAAGAAACTTGTCAATGATGACAGGGAGTTAGGGGATAGTTGTTAATTTTAAAGAAATAAAATTGTTTGTCATCTTAGCATTTGGATTTCACCAGGTTTTACAAGGGTAGCCAACAAGTCTGAGAGCCAGGACACATAGCTGGGTCCACATTTCCAACTCCTCCAAAGCAAATGTCCTGCTAATTTCTAAGTCCCCAAACCTTGCAGGTCCTCTCCATTGGGGCAAAGCAGAACCTTGTGTAACAGTTTGGTCAATACAGCCTCATCTCTTTACGTAACAGTGAGAATGCAACGATTACAAAACCACTTAACGATCTGCAGCTCCTAATTCCCTGCTTTGTTCTTCATCCTTATTTAATAATCTTTGCTCCCCCGCCCCATGACAAATGACAGCTCTGTTTATTCATGAAACTTGTGAGTCTGGCCAAGCCCAAGCTCCAATATAAGATCTTAGGGAAATATCAAAGTAACAGAGCTACAAGTAGCTCTTTATTTCTTCAATAATTGCACATGTAGCCTTTGAGGAACAGATGAAAATACTCAGAAGAAAAAACAAACCAAGGATGGTTGGACTTGATGATCTTTGATGCCTTTTCCAGCCTACATGGTTCTATCATTCTCTGATTCTCTGATGAATTGTGAGGAGAAGAAATGGAGTGAAATGAATCCTCCTTGAGGTTTCTGAGGGCAGAGAAAGCAGTGCTGTATTTGAAAATGGAGAGAGAAATAAAGAAGCACATAGGATTAGCTATAAATTTCACAGTTATTTTGAGCTGTTTGACCCACGCCTCCTCCCTCTGCCTTAAGAGGTTTAAGGAGTATTCTGAAAGACAGGCAGCTGGGAAAGGAGGTGGCTTAATGGTTTGAAATACCTGGATCATCTATGTTTGCACAGTTATTAATCCTGATAAACAATCTGAGCTATTCTCCTTCTGTCAGACTGAGTTTAGAGATTTTTCCGGAGCAAATTTTGGAAACAAGGCACTGCTTATTGTGTATAGAGTCCTGGTGGAGCAGACAGTGGTCCAAGTAAGATGATGAGTTCATTCACCATAGGGTTTTCAGGGACAGAAATTGTCCCTTTCCACATGCCTGACCACAGCATGTGGTGTGAGTTGGCTGACTATCCCTATAGGGGATCCCTGCCGCTGCCAGGAAATCACTCTCAGAGAAGAGTTAGGCAGCCAAAACACCAAGTTCAGATCACTCTGGCACAACCTTAGGTAACCATACTGTTTCAGATCAGCTGTGTATTCATAGCTGACAAGTCAATTATTTTTAATCTCTATAGTTTGAAGTCGTAAGAGTTTTTTAAGGATCTGTGAAGATTAGCAGCGCTGTTCTGGAAGCCAAAGGCTAATGCCTTCCCACAGCTCCAGGGCTGGGGTATTAATGGCCGTTATATAATGTGGCAGTCCCTCACTGCCCAGCTTTGCCCCAGGGGACACACATCTCTGTCCTCATCAAACAATGGTGAGCAGCCTCCAGCAAAGGTACATAGACTGACAGCCTGAACCAAAAACCTCTCATAAAAGGACAAAATTAAATTCCTTTTCCCTCAGGAAATCCAGTAGCTAATGAAAAACTGAAATGTGCTCTGGGCCCTAGGCAGTCACAAATGGTAATGCCCTGAGGACCAATTTCATACCATCAGAAGCTCTCCTTCCGTTTTTGGAGCCTCCTTTTGTCTTTGTTGTGTGAATCAATCTGTTGCAAGTGGCTCAAAAATTACTCATCAGCGAAAGCAAAACAAGTTACAAAAGCACAGTATCAAAGCGTACAAACACATGCATGAACCTTAAGTGTCCCTAAACTTCTAGTTCATCCAGTCAATCTGTTAAAAGAATAAAAAAAGGACTACATTTTTATTAAGCCTACTATGTATAGAAATACTGAAGACTTTGGGGCATGTAAAAGAAGTTCTGAATCCCTTTTTCTGGTATGTCTCCAGCCCACTCTCAGAACCACACTAGGAGAATTCTGTCTCTCTATTTTACACCATTCCCAGAAGGGTACCCTGTGAACTGACTCCATGTGCCTCTGTTCATTTGGGCAGGGGAGGGTGCAGGACTTCACTATCCCTACAGGTGTCCATGGCAATGTGCTGCAGACAAGGAAGGCAGAGCCAGCAACGTACAGACATGGAAAGGAAACCTTCACACACCCAAATTTGTCTTGTATCCTAAGATGATGAATAAGCAGATTTCACTAGCATTAATCCCATTTAATAAAAATATTACGAATATTTGACAATTAGAGAGTTAAACACCAAAAGTAAATAACTTGTATCTTCCACCACTGCTAATCAGCTCTGCTTATTATGTTGTTGGACATTATTTAAAAATTTACTTTATTATTCTTACAGTAGCCCCCTGCTTGTGAATTAATGTCTTCCTAGCAGGCGACAGAGGAATTGCTGTGCATGCTGCAGAGAGGTGTTTTACAGAGCCTAGAGACACATAAGGAACCTACCTAGATACTTGTATTGAGAATGATTAAGAGCAGCAGATGGGTAAATCAGCACAGCAGGATTCTTTTAATAACATCACAACACATTTATTGCATTATTTGTTGTACTCACAGAACCACAGGATGATCTTCATAGGTTACTGTTACGATGTTTTTCACTGTTTAATGTAGTGTTTTGACATGCTACTGTAAAAAGTGCAGTAGTTCTCTTTAACTCAGAAAGTTCTGTGTAAGTTCAACAAGATCACATGTAGCCTTCTGCATCCCATAAATGTTTTCTTTTTTACCTACAATGTATTTTTTTGGTGTAGAAAGGAAAACATCACATTTTTCATCAATGCTTTTATGAAATGCTTCTGGTTCCACATCAGGTAGACAAACACATCTACCTTCCCAGTATTTCTGTTCCCGAGAAATAGAAACTGGCTGCTGATTACCATGTCACCAGTAGTTTTTGCACAACTGCAGAAAGTGGCAAGGGCTTTCCTGACAACTTCAAATTTCTCCCAGGTGTTTTTCAGAGGTGGGAGTTTTTTGCCCTGGACTTCAGTCCCTTCCTTTTTCGGACAGGCCATATAATCCAGCAGATCAGAATTACACACTCAAACACATTAGACTGGTTATTACGTTGTCCAAACTTATGATGCTTTGTCAGAGTAACAATAGTGAGATCAAGATGCAGAAAGAAAGGAAACAAAATCATATTTTCCCAAGTGAAATGTAAGGGAGAAAGAAGAAAATTAATCTGGTCATGGACATCCAGCAATCCTAAAATTAATCTGTAGTTGCTATAAGCAGTATGAAATGCAGTAAAATGCAGCAATGTGAAATGCATTTAACCACATTCTTAATAGATATATCAAATCAGATGATGGAAATGCAATCAGCAAAATACATTTTGACCTCCAGTAAAATACTTTATGAGATCCTTATTGAAATAATACTTGCAAAATGGAAATTTAAGCCAGTGTGCCAAAAAGAAGATTAAGTTTGTAGTGTGTGATATGTCAATTTTGGTTAAGCATCTGCTTTTAATACTGGGCCTAATTTTGTTTGAAAATTATATGTCGTTACTGTCAAATTTCATTTAATCTTCAGCAGTGATTGAATGGTGTCTTTGCTGCATTTGCTTGTGACTGCAATTAGAGTAAAACAAGCAACCACCAGAGAACCTGCAGAGGGTCTGTGAAGCAATGGTCAGTCTGCACAACTTATGCACACACCATTTCTGCATGAAGGCTAAATCCAGTGTGTTCGAATACATTTGATTTATCTCTTAGGTGCCACTCTGCTGATCAGCCTTGCACAGAAATCAAAACAATTACTGCAAGGGGCTCCCAGGAGCTCTGACCAGATCAGCATGATGACGGCACAACTGGGAGGAATCTAAAAGGAGAATGAAAAAAAGAAAAAACAACAACAAAAAAAAAGAGGATGGACTCCTATTAAAAAAATCTATCCACTCTTTGAGAACCCACCTTCACTACCACAATTTATTGTGATTGAACCTAGGCAGGTAGATGTGTGGGGATGGCTTTAGGCATTGTCAATGGAAGGTTGGTCAGCAGAGCTCTCAATTTCAATATATTCTAGCCCTTATAAATTCCTGTTTGTTGTCATTCTTTGCATGCTCACATATTTGGTTCCTTGTCACAAAATATACTGATAGTGCCTGGAGGTCTTCAAAAGACATGTAAGGTGTGGGACTTAGGGACACAGTTTAGTGATGGACTTAGTTCCAGGTTAACTGTTGGCCCTGATGACCTTAAGGGTCTTTCCCAACCTAAATGATTTTAGGATTCTGAATTTGGCAATGAGTCGCACCGTATCCTTACACGATGTACAACAGTACAATATGTAGTACAATATTGAGGACTGATTAATGCCTGCTGATTGTAAACCTCAACTGGCAAGATGTCTGTCGATATATGACAATAATCACTAAGTTACACACTAAACCTACTGGATATTCATCCAACCTTCTCTTTTAAGTCAAAGGCCATCTGAAACTGACAAGTCTTTCCAAGGTTTTCTGACCAATTGGATTCTGATCACAAGACTAAATTTACCAGCTGTTAATTCTTTTTGTATGCACATGAGAAACAGTTGGAGCAAGTACGCTCCAAAATTCAGCAACTGTTTCTTCCATCCTAACCATATTTTCACAGAAACAGAAAAACCTGACTATGGAGGCCTGTCCTTGACAGGCTTCTATCAGTAGCTTCAGCAAAGCAGTAAGAAAATAATTAACTAAATCAATCTGAAATGTTCTCTCCCTATGAATATCCCCAATCCTTAATATTTAGAGACTGGTTTATGCCTCGAAGGCTTTATATCCCATGCAAAATGTTCATCAGAAAGACTTGATTTTTATTTGGATAAACCACAGTACTTTGGGTTGGTGCCAGAGTATTGGTTACAATTTTAAAACACTTACTATATGATCTCTCAGATGAGTAACACCTGGAACAGCTCTGTGGCAATGGAAATCATACATAGTTCTGCAGTATAGATGTAAACAACTCCACTGTAGCTATCTCATTAGCACCAAACCAGATATCCCAAACTCCTCATTTTCACATGGCAGTCTGCCATAAAACTGTTTCTTTTCCTCTTAAAAACTGTCAGTAACAATTGATCAGAACAGATTTGCCCCTCACCTCCACAACCCCTGGATTTCAGGGGAGAACAAAACTGTCCTTCCTAACACCTCTTCCTATAGCTCTTCCAGTTGACCGCATCCTTTTATCCTTTTCTAACACCACTGAAGATTTCTATGCTAAGGTGCTTCATAAATCAATGTGTATTGTAGGGAATTTGATGACCTGTTTCTGTGCAATTGCCTGAAAGAACAGAAAACCAATGTTGTTAAATAGGTGTGTTTTTTTCTCTCCCCCTCTCTCTCTCTTTTTCAGGACGGATTTATAGACTTCTTGGAGTTCATAGCTGCAATAAACTTGGTTATACGAGGGAAAATTGACCAAAAATTGAAATGGTATTTCAAGCTATATGATGCTGATGGAAACGGATGCATTGACAAAAAAGAACTATTAAGCATATTCAGGGTAAGCAAGTTATGACCAATTGCAAGAGCACCTGATATAGTGCATTGCCCCTGAAACAGTGGTTCATCATGTGCTGTAAATGGATTGTCAGTACTTTGTCTAATGTTTTATGGCTGTAAAACCAGAATTAACAGTGGCTAGTAGTGACACTCCTGACATTAGTTTCTTCCTTATTGAACACATCTAAGTAGTATTTTACTTTAAACCATAGTTCTACAGATAAAATACTTTACTGAAAGTGAAATACTGTAGAAACAGTAGAGACATTACTGTGATAAATTATACTATAAGGCAGGGTAGAACTGTAGCAGCATAATGAATAAAACAGATGGTTACAAGTATATGTGCCAGTCTATTGTGGAAAACTGGCTTCTCAAACTGATCTTGCAGGAAGAAAAATATAGATAGCATCAAAATATTACAGTATTTTAATTTTTTGAAAGGCTTTTAAATTTGTTTACTACAAATGCCATTACCCCCATTTTAAAACTAAATCATGGAAATATAATTTTACTATTAAATCACACAGTAATATTTGAATAAAAATACTTCCAAAATTTTGCAGAAAATGGGTCCACTTCAAACCCATAAAACCAAAGAAGTGCAATTCTTTCTTTAAAATTATCTTCATAGTTTTCAGTTTGGTCTAATGAAATAATATTGTGCTCTTCATTAGCTGCTTTAATCCAAAAGGTATGTTAGGGCTCCTTACAAATATATATGACTCAATACTGCTCCCTAAATGTACAGGACTCACTACAGATCAAAGTTTTGCTGCAGGGAGCATCAAACCTAAATAGAGTTTTAATGTCATAACAAACAAGGAAAATACTTTTCCTGGATTCTGCATTACTGCTGGTGCCAAGCCAGTCACTGTTAGAGACTTGAAATAGCTGCTGCCAAAACTGAAAGGAACTGGAGCCAGATGGAGCTACTGGGTCAAACAAATAAAGCTGATCACCTAAAAAGCAGCTTTCTAAAGGTAGAAGGAGAGGCTGAATCTTCCAGATTTCTCCTTTGATACTAATGAGATCTTCCTTTCGCAAATATTCTCCATTAATTTTCACCCAGAGCCAATGAGTCAACAGTGTTTTTTCTGGGGCTTTATCCAAAGTGAGAATTAAAATTTAAATCTTCTTAATGTAAAGAATATTTCTTTTTTAACTTATCTGATTTTAAAACCAGTTTAGACCGCTGTGTATTTTCATCTCATTTGGAGTATAAGACCTTTAACTTAAACCTGCCTAAGTCATTGACCTAGACTAGATTAAAAACGGTGGGCCCTAAAAGAAAAAAAGAACAAACAGGCTCACAGCCATTAAGGGGTGCCCAGCTTATAATAAGCATCAGTAAACAAAGGCTTGTCCAGAGACATGTGTCATATTTGAGACATTAATTTAGAAACACAGAAGTGCTATTAAAATGAAATCTGTCTCTACAGCTATGTAAACTATGGACCAGCATATCACTACCAGCCATCAAAACTCCTTCCAGATAACCATGCACCCTTTCAATGCCCAGGATTTTACTGCTTAAGGGGCTTCTGTGGTAGTCAGTGACTCAAATACTTCAGGAACCATTTCTTTAGTCTTGGCATTGCAATAAATTTAACTGTGGAAGGGATACAACATTCTACTGAAGACTGCAGGAGGGTCAGACATATAAAACACGAAAAGTACCTAAAATATGAGTAGTAATAGAAACAAGTTAATGTAACTATTTTTGCAAAATTATTGCTGCTTTTTTAAACAGACAGGAATTTGGGGCATTTGGAGGGGGTATTTTTATGATTTTATTTGGTCAAAAATTTCGTATCAGTGCTGAATAAGTTTAACCTGAATTGTTTTATAATATGAGGTCTAATATAGTATTAGGAAAGAGACACAAAAGCAACAAGTGGCACATACAGTGACTTATCTTACACAACACAGTTCACCTCAAGATAATTCAAGTGCAGAAAAACTAATTCTATAGTGTGCCCATTACATCATGTATATGCATGTTTATATATGCATATATTTTCTCAGTCTATGGGACACAATTTTGCAAAACATACATTTATACCTTTACTCCAAATATTGAATCCTTGTATCACAAAAAAATAGAAAAAAATAGAAAAAAAAAAAAAAGAAAAAAAAAAGGGGGATTCTTCTGGTTTTCTTAACTTCTCTGGAAGAAAAGTAAACTCTGCCAACTTCCAGGACTGCTGGTCTGACTTTATTTGTGATTACTAAATTAAACATGCCTTAATAGAAAAATTACTTAGGCTTTCTCTGCATGTGCTTTCAGCTGGGAAAAACAATTCTGCATTTAAATCACACAGACCAAAGGGCAGGGAACTCTCTAGGGCCAGATAAAAATGCTGATGTGGAATCTAAAGTGTATTACAGAGCAGAGGTGCCACAGGGCTCTTCAGACCTTCAGAGATATGCAAATTAGCCTGTAATCTCCAGGCTGTGTGATGTTAATTAAATTTGCAGTCCTCATTACTGAAGATTTACTTGAAATAGCTATTTATTTTGTGATTTTTGAAAGGGTTTGTGAACTAAAGCGTTGCACTTCAAGTACTGCTTCTGCCAGTGTATTGTTTTCACGACTTGATGAGAAAAACCCTGAAAGATCTTCTTTTGTTTCTGCCCTCAGGCCATCCAGGCTATTAATGGCTACACCAACATGAGTGCTGAAGAGTTCACAAACATGATATTTCAGAAGATAGATGTGAACAATGATGGTAAGAATCCAGGTTTTGTTGGCAATGGCAGGGACTCCTCTGCAAGAAGGGATTTGAACATGCAGCTGAAGGATGACTGGTTTAGATACCTGAAAGCCTGAAACTGTTCTTCTTTGCCCTTATTTTATTTCAGCTCTTCAGTGAAGTGTAAGCCAACTGACAAAGTAATTATATGTAGTAAGGGCTGAAAGAGAGGTCCTGCACTGTTCATCCAAAATGCCAGTTCTCAGGTTGCACAGCAAAATGAAAGTGTGATTGGTGGTGGGGGAGTAATATATTTGCGTTGGTATCATCTATTTTAAATCCTCTAAAAAAAAGCAAATAGGATGCATGGTTGCACATGCTCTAGAATGTTCTAAACACTGGTGAGCACGCTGGATGTTCCTTGAAGACTGGCTGTCAACACATGCTAAGATACATGCTCCTGTCTTTTCCTCAACGTACTAGATTAAGACAATTGGTCTTGCATTTGGAAAATATAAATTTATTTCACTGCTTCAGAGTTGTTTCTAATTGAAAATTTGTTACAGATTAATGCCCCCCTTCATACTTCTAACCATGAAGATAGTCCTTCCACTGGCAACTATGTTTTACAGCGATTGCTGCCATCATTGATAAATTAGGAACATTAGAAAAGCAAAAACGAGCAAAGTTAGGTCACAGACAGGAATTTTGGGCTGTTTGGCAGAGGGAGGGGCATTTTTATGGTCTTATTTAGTGTATTGAGGTTAGGAAGTTGATTGCAATATATAATCAGAGTATATAAAAGTAACAGTGCTCTTGTGATGCATGTGGAGGATGCATTAGTGGAGGATTTTTTTGACCCATCTCCTTCGCCCACTCTTTGGGTGAAGACAAATTATGAAACGAGTCCAAATAACACAGTCAAAATCTAACCCAAATTCTATGATTATTCACTGCTTTGACCATATGTTTGCTGGGAAGTAATAATTATATCTGAGCTAGACCATCATTTGTGTCATACATTTTAGCAAGGAAAACCCAGAACATGACATATTCAGGATTATCTTCATAGTGGTTCCATAGTTTCTTAGTTTTTAAAATGCTGGAGAACAACAGAACTAGCTCGACCTGAGGAATGGGACAAGTTTTACCAAGTTTAGATTCAACTATGCTACCTCCCTGTAGCTTATTAAAGAAAAGTGCAAATAGACAAATCTGCAAAGTCCTTTGCAAAATTGCAAAGTCCTTCCTCACATTAATAATCAAGTCTTCCCTTACAATAAATAATTCCATGGGTTGTAAAGAACAATTCTTAAATCTCCTGTTGGTTTTGCAGTTTATTTTCATTATCTGACAGAAAACTGAGGCCCATCACAGCAGCAGTGAGTCTGGGCCTGCCAGTGTAACCTCACCTGGTAACTGCAGTGTGGTTTGTATGCCTGCCATTGGTACCTCCAAATGGACAGCTTGGGATCAAGAGAAGGGAACCCCAGACCAGTTGACCTGAATAAGCAGGAAAATGGTGCAGCATGCCCATGGGATGAGTCCAGGAGCCCCATCCACACAAAGACCTGAGTCAAAGGCAATACAGAGGGAAAGGGAGGGGAACTGAGAGGAGTGCCTGGCATAGGAGGAGAGTTCAGAGGGAGTGAGTGGATGAGTGATGAAGCAGGATAATGCACACAAGTGTACAGAGATGGCTTGTTCTGATTCTGCTTGTGGAATGATTATATAGGCTGTTATTGAAAAAACAAGTACAAACTTCCTCAGGGCTCTGCATGCCAGCTCCTGGAGAGGGTCTTAGTACTTTCATTGAAGCCTAAGAACCAGGACTCCTGTCAAATGATGACTTTCCTCTTTATATGACTGTCACCAGTGTAGCAAGGACATATGTAACTAAACCAAAAGCAAACTTTACTGACTATGGCTAGAAAGTGGTTTTCACATTTTTCAAATGCTGATCATTTTCCTTTTTCATGTCAGATGAAGTTTCCAAGGCTGCCATGGACAAAAACCAAGACACAAAAAAAAAACCCTACAGGGAGTACTTAAACAGGAAAACAGCCAAAACTCAGCATGCTAGGCATTCACCAGACATATACATGACTTGAATTGCTGCTCCCCTGCACCCTGGGGCCTTAACTCATCCAGCTATTTTCCTCTTTGCCTGGCCCTTGTCATTTCTTATTTTACTGAGAAATCATTCATTGTTGTGAATTTAACAAGAAACTTTAAACTGTTCTCAGAGGAAACAATCTGGCTTTTCTTATTAAACCAAGATTTATTTCTCCTCTCAAGGTAAAACAGTATCACTGGAATAACGCCTAGACAGAGAACTGTGTACATTTCTGTGTACTATGCAAAGAGACACATGCCTAGAACTGGCCTTTGCTGACAGGCAAAAGAGCAGGACAAGAGAAAGAACATTAAACAACATTCCTACTCTTCAATAAAAGAGTAAAAGAGTTTTATTTTTGTCTTGAAACTTCCAAGTTATTAGCTGATTTTGACATGAGCCCAAAAAATCACACTCTAAATGGCCATTTCAGTTCCTTGGAAGAATGTATCTATCAAACTACTTAGATAGATTTATCTATCAAACCACTTTTTTTTTCCTACATCTAATCATAGCTCTAAATAATCCTAGTAGTCAACACAGGGACTATGCCCACTAATCCTTAGCAAATCACACCCTAATCTCTTTTAAAACCAGCTCTAAGATAAATTCCAGTTAGCTCAGTGAGAAGTGGCCAGTACATCCAAACTCAGCCCTGATACAGGCTTCATTAGAGCCCCTTAACACACATTTATGAGCACTTACAATTGTCTCAGACTTCAGTGAAAGCTGTGTTTGACCTGTTTTAACAGAAAAACAAGTGAGTTTGAGTTCTAGGATCTGGCTGATGCAAAGTGAGAAATCATTAGCAAATATTCTACCTGCATTTTCCTATCAGCAACTTTCATAAGGGATTCAATCTGGCATGAATGGTCTTTTGTTCACTGGAGAGATTGCTGGGTTTCTCAATTTCTAAAGAGTATCTGACTTTCTTTTAGGGGAACTGACTTTAGAAGAGTTTATCAACGGCGTGGAAAAAGACGAGGACCTAATGGAACTGATTACAAAAAGTTTTGACCTTTCCAATGTACTCAAAGTCATACAGAATGGCAGGAGAAATAGTGTCTGAAGGATCCAGTCATGGAGTTGGTCTTCGTGTCATCATTTCAAGGAAGATAACATTTGATATATTCAGAGAGCTTGATGTTGTCAAAGCCTGCCCTGGCAATACTGAGCAGCCTTCTCCAAGAGTAACAATTTTAATTCTTCATCTATCTCCTTTTATTTTCTTTACTCTTTCCCTTGTTAATGACTGTGGCAGCCACAGGAAAAAAAAAATAACAACTTTTGTCTGCATATAATAGAAAAGATATTTGATGCAGTAAAAGTAACTTATTTGTTCTCTATGTACATGTTGTGGTCAAACCCTGGCTAGCTGCTCACTTGCTCCACTCTAGTGGGATGGGGAAGAGAATTGGAAGAGCAAAAGTGAGATAACTTGTGGGCTGAGATAAAGCAAGTTTAATATGGAAAGAAAATGCACACAAGCAAAGCAAAGCAAAGCAAGAAATTCATTCACCATTTGCCACAGGCAGGCAGATGTTCAGCCATCTCCATGGAAAGCATGGATCCATCAAGCATAAGGGTGACTTGAGAAGACCACTTTGAATATCCCCTCCCTTCCTTCTTCTCATCCAGCTTTATATGCAGAGCATGACTTCACACAGGGTGGGATATCCCTGTGGTCACTTGGGCTCAGCTGTGTCCCCTCACAACTCCTTGTGCACCCCCAGCCCTCTCAGTGGTGGGATGGGGTGAGAGGCAGAAAGGACTTGTCACTGTGCAAGTGCTTCTCAGCAGTAATGAAAACATCATTGTGTTATCAATATTGCTCTGGTCACGAATCCAAAACAGTCTCATACCAGCGACTATGAAGTAAATCACCACTATCCAAACCGAAAACAGCACATTCTCTTTTGTTCAGACTAATCAATAAAATAATGAAAATAACGCAAACTGCAACTTTTCTATAAGACAAAAAGTTAATAATATTTTTCTTTTAATAATGTGTTCTTTAACCTACTATCTCAAGTGTGGGCACAAACTTCTAGGCAGGACTACGTTCTATCCAGATGAATTAAGAACAAAGCCTGCTTTGTATTAACCCAACATTTACTCTAATCAGTACTCAAAATTGGATTAAGTTCTCTGGGACACACTTCAGTTAGCTTAATACTCCCAAGATGTGTATCCTCCTTAACAAGGTCTCTACTACTCTTGTTTTTATTATATTTGTTAAACAAAATGATGCGATATTTTGATCTTTTTTTCCAGGGCTCAGCCACTGTTCTTTCAAATTAATCTTTTATAAAAGTGTTGGAGTTAAATTTGTTGTCTTTGTGAAGCAAAATTAGAAGTTCAAAGAATAACAAAACCCAAATCATTTTGTAAGCATTCCCAGAGATTTGTGTCCTTTGACTTGTATGTCCTCCTTTGCAAAAAAATGTTTTACTGGGCTCTTTGCCATGGCTGCATGAGACAAAAGGTAAGAGGTACAGGGTAACTTGTACTTCTCCAAAACAGACAGCCTTTCCCTGACTAATTTAGGTATCTTTGCCCTGTCCAAATACCTGGCTGAAAGCTTTTAGCAACTGAGGCTTTCAGAGATTTCTACCTCCTGTCAAACTGGCTTGCAATTACCTCTGAAAGTGTTATCCAGGACTTCAGGAAAGGCATTTGCAGATGGCATGATCACATATTCTTCATTTTTTTAGGAAAGCAGGCTCAAAGCACAACCTTGATTTGTAAATAACAAGACTAATTCTATGAGCTGAAATGGAAGGGCATGAAACATGTGCAAAGGGAAAACCGTATTTCTTTCTGGTTCTATCACGATTGATTCCCTCTCAAGTCTGTAACAAGTTTTATCAAATTACTGTATTATATCACAAGACTAAGTTCTCCTTGCCTGACAATGCCCTGCAGGCATCACACTAATACTAATTACTGCTAGAAACATCAGAATTAAGCAAAATAATTCATGCAAGGATTGGTGCAGGTTGAACAAAACAGTTATTAATACGAAAGAGTTTTTCTTCCAAATTCACTTCAAATTCATGTCCATCTGCACATGAAATGTACTCCATCACCTACAATCATTATCCCAGGTTCTGTTTGATCAATGGAATATAGAAAGAATATGCAACATGCATCACTTGACATTATAAACAGTTCTGACATTATAGTTCTGACATTTGAATCTTTTATATCCTTAATAAAAAAAAACTAAAAATAAAATTATGTATGAGATTTGAATTTTAAGTTATTGTATTTATTCATCTTTGACACATAAATATGTCACTGTCAGTTTTCTCATACCCAGACTTCAGAAAGTCACTGTTCTTAGTCTGATGCTTTTGTATTTAAAGCCTGTGAGAGTGGTGTCCTTCAGAACTGGCTGTATAATATTTAAAATAAAATGGCCCAATCTAAGCAGCTTGGGTATATGGAAACAGTTGTATTTGGGATTTTTGGTTTTAAACTAATGAAGTGATAGACTTGGAAAAATAACTACTATCTATATACACTGACTCTTTTTTTTTTATGAGTGGATTTTAAAACTAGTATTTCCATTTAAATTTGCCTAATTTTTCTCTGTAACTATAATCATATGAAGTCAATTACCAATTCTGGGAGAGTACTGTGTTGCATTATAAAACAATGTATGTAAGGAAATTCTTGGTCATATTTTCTTAGACTTAATTAGGAAGGTGTAACTGAAATGCTCATTTCCTACACTAATATAAAATCATTTCGCAGAAACCTGTGTAATTAAGATGCAAGTGTCTGTGTATTTTAATGTAAACACTGTGGCATATAATTTCAAAAATTATTTATCTACAGTAACTCCACGTGTTTGAGACTGTAGATAAGATTCTACCTAAATATTTTTTCTAAGTTGATAAACACACATTTCCTTTGACTACTTAAACACAATTTGATAACAGCTGCTTGAGATAAGTACATTATGGCCATAACGTCTATCTAAACTTGTCAGCTGCTCATCAAGTGTATCAGTAAAATCAGGTGACACATTGAAAACCTGTCACGTGTGACCCCTCCTCCCAAAAATCAACAAAAACAACATGAAGCTGCAACTCATCATTCTGGAGGCAATTTGTAGTCACAAAGGTATGCTGTCAGTTGACCTGACTGTCAGAATGCCTGCTGCTATTTGAATGGACAGCAGAAGAAGAAAGGAAACCCAGTGCTAGTGCATGTTTATGTACACACCTTAGCAAACCCTTGAGTGGTTTAGGGCATTGCTGACCTGACTGATGATCCCGAGGGCTGCTTGAGCCCACAGGGTGCTTTTGCTTAGAAGCCCTGCACAAGAGAGAAAATGTTCTTCACCCAGAGGGTGGTCAAGCACTGGAACAGGCTTCCCAGGGAATGGTCACAGTACCAAGAGCTCAAGAAGTGTTTGGACAATGCTCTCAGGCACAGGGTGTGACTCTTGGGGATGATGCTGTGCAGGGCCAGGATTTGGACTTCAGCTACATGGATCATCACTGGGCTATATGGATCATCACTGGACTACATGGATCGATCTGAAAAGGGACATCTTCTGCTTAGGCCTGCACTGATTTTTGTCTTACAGCAGCCACATGACAGAAGAGTCAGCCACTAAAGGTAACTCAGTTATTCTAAAGACGTTGCTGTATCACTATTTAATTTTTATTTTCACCTCCTCTGCAGTAGAATCACAGAAGTCTTTGGTTGAAAGGGACATTAAAGATCACGTAGTTCCAAATCCCCTGCCACGGGCGGGGAAGTTTCCACTAGACCAGATTGCTCAGAGCCTCATCCAGCCTGGTCTTTAACACCTCCCAAGGATGGGGAGCCCACAACCTGTAAGAAAATTCAAGACACCTTGCTAGGCAGTTTTTACTGTGCTTAAAGACAACAATGTATTGAAACAATAACTTTTGATTTGCTAAACCATCTGGCTCCAGTTTGAAATTAAGGCCTGAATTTTTTGCCTCATTTTAAGCTTCACTGTTTACAGAAATTCATGCAGAATACTGGAGATGCTGGGAGGGAGGACTGGATGGAGTCACAGGAACCCAAAAATCATAAAAGAAAAGAAGCAGGGGAATAAACCTTAAAAAGGAAAGGAGGTAGCAAAGATCAGGCCTCATCAAAGGAATATCATGATGTGACAAAATCTCTGTCCCTACGGGACATATGCTAAAGGTAAGTCTAAATGTCTAAAAGTATGGAAAAGAGGAAAAAGAAGAAGAGACTGAGGCTATGGAGAGGCACGTTCATGTTCTGAACCTCAGACAATACCTAACAACTACTGCACAACAAAAAAATAAATATATGGTACTTAATCTGAGGGTCTGTCTGAAATTTGGCTTTCCTTGCTGCCCTAATAGAACTGAAGAACTTTTCTAACAATGCACTGAAGGTAAAGCTCAAAATAGGTCAGACGCATTAGCCTGTCACCTCTTTATCATCTCCTTCACAAAGGTACAACCTAAAATAGTCTTCTGAAATTTTCTAGCATTCCAAAGAAATTAGATTAGCAATGTTACAAATAAAGAATCTGAAATAGTAAGAATCTGCCCAGCAGTTTCTTCTGCACTGGTACTACACCTGATTTCTCCAATACCAAGGGAAATAACCACCCAAGATGTCTTCTGTTTATTCACTGAGAATGTTCAACAGCTCAATAAAACAAAGGCACTTTTCATTGTTCCTCTTAGATTATTGTCACTAGCTGTGCAAGTTAGTAAGGTAGCAACCGATGTGTTGGTATGGAGAATATTCCATGCTGTGGAAAACTGCTATTTATTTAGGAAACACAGTAAATTCTTCTTCACAAGTGCCTCTGAATTGTCAGTGCCAGCTGACAATTGGCAGCTGAGTGTGAGCAACTGAACATAAAGGGAAAATGGTTAGTATTTTATTCTCCTATCACAGGAGCCATCTAGTCACTTGCATATACATAGCAATTACAGATGTTTTAAATTTCACCTTTCCTGGAAAATTCAAAGTACACTCAGAGTGATAAATTAATATGAACTCGTAGTCCATTTGTGGTCCCACATAAGTCAATGATTCCATTGATTGCAAACCAGAATGGAATTTTTTCACCAACATCTAAAAAATACATCAAATTCTTGATTTATTCAGAGTCTTATTAACCTTTTGTGTAGCGTTCATTAACCTTTTATGTAGCACTTTTATTAACCTTTTATGTATTTCTGTGGGCTACTGCTGAAGAACGTAAGGAAGGAATGAAAGAAGTATTTTGAATTTTTTTTTTTTTTAAAAACAGGTGATGTATTAGAATCATGATAATTTTCCTTTTAAAAACCAGTGAAATATTCATGGAAAGGGTTGACACAGTTTTGAGGGTATCAAAAGAGACTAAACTCCCATCAGGCTTCAGGGACAGCTTTTCATTCTTACCAGCATTCACATGCCTCTTCCATCTTTGTTCCCAAAGTAATAAAAATTATGTGGGTTTTTTTCCTTTTTTTTATACTTGCAGCATACTTCTGGCACTTAGCTTCAATGGTTCTGGACACTACTGGAAGAGTTTGCACTTTTTCTTCTCTTTTTATTTAAATTACAAATATTTGACAAACTGCTTCTATCCTGGAGGATTTCAAATCCCCTCAGATTTAAAAGCTCACTTTTAAAAAAGCTGCTAACAGAAGAAAAAGCTGAACATTTGCAATTAAACATGTTTTTATTGTTCTTATTATACTAAGGGTGCTCATATCAAAAGAGAATATTTTTCCCTTGTCCTCGTTTATTTTCTAATTAGGTCAGTCTTCCCTTTCATATCCTGTTCACCAGCTCAGCCTCTAACTGGCTGTGTCAGTTAGTAATCAGCTTCTAGGGAAGAATGTAATAATTGAGTAATTTTCTAAGTCATGAAAAAATACACAAAAAATTCCAAGCTTTTTAAGGATCAGTCAATTTTTTCATTATCTAAGATGGTGAGATTCCCAAGTACCCAAGTTAGGAACTGCTTTTTCTTAGATCATCAGTGGAAAAAAGAAGTTCTTGTAATGGTAAGTCAGCACATGAGACCCACCATCTTCAGAAGCCTAATCATAAAAAAATCAAGCAAAATAAACGCATAGTCTTCCTCCCCAAAAAGGGAAGCTCACAGAAACGTGTTCTGTCTACCAGGGTTAGTAAATGCCTCTGGAGAACACAATTACAAATCTTAATTTGCTAATTTATGATGGTTTTAATTGTTGTAGAAAGCACATCTGTGCCCACTCAGACTCAGGATGTGGTCTGCTGTCTCCTTCACAGCCTCCTGTCTAGAAAAAGCACCAGATGCTGCCACACCTTTGGAGAGAAGCCAAACGTGTGCAATAGGCAACTCCCAGGACTAAAGGGAAGTGCTAATCAATGGTTTTACAACAGGCAAAAGGAGGATGGAAGTTTAAGAAATTACTGTCCTGCGGGTATAAAAGCTACGGGGTAACAGTCCAACAAATCACAGAATCACACAGTCACAGAATGGCTTGATTGGACGGGACCTCAAAGATCATGTAGTTATAGCCCCTCTGCCATGGGCAGGGACACCTCCCACCAGGCCAGGCTGCACACAGCCCCAGCCAGCCTGGCCTTGAACACTTCCAGGGATATGGGGCAAGCACAGCTTCTCTCAAGAACATGTTCCAGAGTCTCATCACCTTCACAGAAAAAAAATTTCTTCCTAATATCCAATCTAAACCTGCCCTCTCTCAGTTTGAAGCCACTCCCCCTTGTCCTGTCACTACGTGCCTTTGTAAAAAGCCTCTCTCCATCTTTCTTGTAGGCACCCTTTGGGTAATGAAAGGTTGCAATTAAGCCATCTCTTCTCTAGACTGGACAATTCCAATTTTCTCAGCCTCTCCCCTTGAAGATGGGATCCATCCCTTTAATTATCTTGGTGTCTCTCCTCTGGACTCACTGATTGTCTTTTTTCCTGTTCTCACTGTTTTGGTCTGCTTGTTGCTGAGGTTGGGTTTTTCCCCCTCCAAATCCCTTCTGCTTTCTTGTACTTGTCCAAAGTACTACTGCAAAATAAGGGAGAGGGAAACAGACCCTGAGAACAAGCAGGAGGGGACAGATAAAAATGGCTTTTCGGCATCTGGGGAGTAGCTTTGTGACAGAGAAAACTTTTTACTTACATATGTGCTACTCATGCTTCTTGGTTTAATTTCTTTCATTTCTGCTTTGCATTAACATTCAAGGCACACTGAGAAGAAGAATCTTCCCTTTTACTGAAGAGATATAATCAAGCATCCTTTCCTATATATCTAAAACAGAGACATCTGGAAATGAGAGCCATGGTGCAAGGAGGTCTTGTGACACTATTCCCATGACAAGACTCTACTAATCACTGAGAAGCATTTCACATGGTGTGGTAATTTGCAGTAAAAACTGCCACAGATGGTGTTAGTTAACTTCTGTGGAGTTTGTGAGATTAGTATTTGGCTACAAGTCTATCTCCACATGTTTCTGTAGTACTGAAAAGAGCACAGAAATGGAGCAGCCCAAATAAGCAAAATTTTTCTTAAAGGAGATTTCGTTGATCACTCATTCTCAGTATCCCTACAACCACTGTAGTAATATGGGAACCAGATAAATTGAGCTGTATAAATCCAGCTCCAATTTCCCCTCTATAAATAATCCTACTATATATCTGCAAATGATTCCTGATCGGCTGTTGTTTCTCTACACACTGCTAATCCATGTAATCCTTTAAAACACATAAGCAAATGGTACAACCCCTTCACTAGCAGCTCCTTTGCTCCCTCCCAGCACCCACCTCCTTGCTGAGACAATCTTATCCCCCACCTCACAGTATAGGTCTGTGTTACCTTACCAGACATCCTCTAATCACAGAAGAATGTCTAAGCAAATAAATGTTAACCTCATTCACTGTAAGAGTAAGGCAGAAAAAGCAATATTTTTGTTTTCTTTCTTAATTATTTGATTTAATTGTGCCAAAAAGCAAACTGAATTTTTAACTGAGCATACTGGGTTAATCTACAGGGGGCACAACATTCATTTGTCAAAGCAGCACAATAAACACACAGGCAGCTCAGAGTTACATGACAGGCACTAGGGGTGCTGGATGATATGAAGGACAATGGCATAACAGTATAGACTGGGAACATGTCCTCAAATGGGGCATTTCCTAGCACAGGTTCCACTAGGAAGCACTGCACTGGCTTGTATAGAGGGTGTACAGCTGGAGCTAGGGGTACTGTTCTATGAATCCATGAGTGTGAGAGGCAGGATTGGGTAACTGAACGTAGGCAAGGTGCCTCAGGACACCACAGCTCTGCAGAGCCCTGTGCTCTGGACTTGCTACTTTGACTGTTTCCTTCCCAGACAAGAATCAGTCTATATCTTCTTGTTGGTTTTCTGTTGCTTATTGTTTTTTTCTCAAGTAGGAAGATGCTGTTCCTTCTTGCCTTGAGAAAAGAGCTTTCATGCATCCACACTGTGTGCTTCTGTTGATGTTTAAGACTTTCAAGGCTTTCTCTGTTCCTCTTGACCTTGCTCCTAATTGTATCTACCTGCACCCACGCTATCCCTATCAAATGCATCACACATTTTTATTTTCTACCTAGCACTTGCTGCCAGGTCTTTTATCCCTTTTGATTTTTATTTCTTTTCGCACCCCAATTTTTCAGCCACCTTTACACAGGCACTATCTTAATTTTAAAGTATTCTTCATGTATGAAATTTCCTTCCATTTCCTTGAAGAGATGTCACAGAAGGCAACTGAAGGGTGGGGGCAGAAAGAGGAAGGACAGAAACTCAGAACTCCACATAACCAAAGCAACTGTCCTTTGCATCTCAGAAGTGACAGATCAGACAAAGAAAATTGAAGTCTGTGAGCCCAGACTAGCTTTAACTCCTCAATTTGCACTTCATAGTCATCAGGAGTCAGAGCACTGAGACAATCAGGACACATCTGTAAAGCTATGCCACCCGCCAACCCTGTAGCTATGAATTCCTACAAGCTTTGCAAAGGGGGAAGGAATCACAGCACACCCTTTTTTGGATAGGATATAAGCCAATTTTACAACACATAGGTGTAGATACCACGTAACTCTGACTTAGCCAGGTACCTGCTACACAAAAATATCTGAGAACACAGCAGTATAGTTGAGGACTTCCTGGTGTGTAGAGAAGGTGTCCATGCCCTGTGTAACCCCACCATCCTTGCTAATGCTGCAGTCTTGGTTATTTGGAAGCCACTGAGATATCACTGCCCTGGCTACAATCACATCTCCCTTTGCAGGACAGACCCAGCAACACTTGATTTCCATGAAGATTGCCACAGATGTAAGAGAAGCAGAGGATTGAAAGAGGAAGGGAAATAGTAGCTCAGACATAGCTCTGTTTTGGTTTTGTTCTCCACAGCAGTGAGCTTAGCTTAGAAAAGTGTAAGTCTTCACAACCAGAGCCCAGAAAAACAATTTCCTGTTTTCTCCTGGCAAACACTTCTTCTGCTCAATAACCAGACACTGCCACAGCACTTGTGCCATTCTGAACATGGCCTTTCACTCCCTGCATACAGAAGTTCTCTCAGCCCACTGTAAATGTTTATGAGCAGTTTTCTAACTAAGACATGGACACATCTTTGTAATTAAACCAATCTTTTCTAGCTGAGGAACCACTGGAATTTCATCTGATTTGAGGGACCAGAAATACGTCATTCAGTCATGAAGACCGAATATTTAATTCTGACCACTTCAAAAGTACCTTGTGGGCTTAACACTGGCTTGCCCATCTCTTTGTTAAACAATTGCAAGTGAGAAACAGTCATGAAACCACAGCTTGTTTGTCCAATTTATACACTTGGTGCAAAATGCACCATGTCTCTCAGCTAAATCACTTGAAAAGAATAATTCCACAATTCATTACAGATGCTAAGCATTGGAAGCTTACAGAACATTATGGAAATGTATCTTCCATCCTCAAGAGCTGGGAGAATTTTAATTCCTGGCACTGAAGGCAGGCTTGAATGAGAGTATGATTAAATTTTTATAACTGCTCGATGTTTTCTTGGCTCAATCAATATTCTTTTCAATAAGCCCTTGGCCTGTTTTGGAAACACAGCCAATATTTGTTGTTCAGTAAATGGGGTTTTATTCTTCATTCCCACTGATCTGATCAACAAAATGACATTGATCACAATGAGTGCTGTGTTCAAACATTTTAAATTATTTAATCGGCTCATGCATGACAGAGGTTAGGTAGCAGTGATGATTACAGCACATCTTTTAGTGGTCTCTGTTACAGATGAATGTGCTTTTACATCACCTCCAATGTACCTGACTGCAATCATCCATTTATGCAAGCTGGCAGGAACGAACGGGGTCACACGCAGTGGTTGCTTCCTTTCCTTCAAAGGCAGATTGAAAGGGAGACGACAAGCAGCCATGCATGCCTCAGGAGCACCAGCATACAGGGGGGACACCCTGAGCCTTCCATACTGATCTGTGTGGGAGCACCCAGGAGATTAGCTATGATTAGTTAGATGTTAATACTGTCAAGCAGGGAGATGCTAGACCAGAATTTAGGGTGTGCTTGCAGCCTATTCACCAATGTGCCAACAGCACGTGCACAACCCTGGGCAAATCACTTAACTATGTGCCTTGGGTTTTCTGTCTATCAAGGCCAAAGTTAATAATTCTTGCCACGTTTCGTGAAGCAGTTTGATATCTATGCAAGAGAGGCATGATGTGACTGTTGAGTTGTGCCACTTGTTCAGCACATTGGTGACACTCAATTCTTTGCCAACCCAATCAGGAGCTACAGGGCTACTTCTACAAAATGCCAGAAAAAGTTAAGAGTTTGGAGCAAAAGTAAATCCAGACAGTTTCAATAGATGCTGAAAACTGAGGACGGTGGTGAGTAGTGAAAGGGACAAGGATCGCTCATTCCTTTTCAAGGAAATTCTCATTCTTTGCTTCAATAGTAATACAATTCCATTAGATCAGACTCCTGAGCTTTGTACCCCAAGTCCTAAATGATTAAAAATTACTTTTGTTCTCACTTCTGCATTCCCACATCTGATGGAAAAAGGATTGACCATTTCATGGTGATTGTTGTCCTAGTAATTGCTTATTTCTCTATCCACATACAAAGTGGTTGAACCTGGGACCTGTCTTTATAAATGAGCTGGCAATCAGACATATCTCAGAAAGAAGGCTTCAGAAATAATCAGGTAATACAGCAGAAATAACCTGATGTAGGTTGAGTCCTGCCAGCAGCCAAGCATCCACATGCACCCCAGGACAGGGGACAGAACAGGAAGAGAAAATGTAAGAAAACTGAGGAGTTAAAATAAAGACACTTGAGTAAATGACAAAAGGAGGGAAACAATCCTATGAGAACTAAGTGATGCAAAGGCAATGCCTCACTATTTCCCACAAGAGAAATCTGCAAGGAATGGCCAACATGAAAGAAAAAAAACCCTCATCTTCTTCTTCCTCTACCCCAGGTTTTATTGCTGAGCATAACGTTGTACAACATGGAATGCCCCTTTGCTCAATTCAGGTCAGATGTCTTATTGGGTCTCCTCCTAACTTCTTGCACAGATCCAGCCTACTCATACTCACTGGTGTGGAGGAGGAGCAGCACAGCAGGGAAAAAAGCAAAAGCCTTGTGTTTGCAATTACTGTTCAGCAATAGCCACATAATTATCTTACCAACATCATTTTCTTTAGCCACAAACCCAAAATTTAGCACCAAAGGGCTGCTATGAAGAGTTAGCTTCATCCCAGCCAGATCCAGCAGATCACGACCAAAAAATGAAAATAGTGAAGTCCCATTCTGGCAGACGATGATTAGACTGGAACTAATAAAATTATTCACAAACAAAATGACACATGCTCTTGACAACTGGGGGCAGTACAAACCCTTCAGAAAACAAGCCATCCAGCAACTGCAGCCTTAAGAGCCTGACCCAAATATGTTTCCAGCAGACTGCACACAATTTTCAGAAATAGGGACCTAAATAATGTTACTCATCCCAGGACTGTGTTTAGAAGCTCAGCAACATTTTTGACTTGACAAGCAAGACTTTTGATGCCTTCCTGATGGCCAAGTGTGGTTGTTTTTTTTGTCTTCTTTTCTTTCATGCTTTATATAAGCAGAGTTATGGAGTGCTTGGGTGTGTTTAGTTATGATAAGGTTTGGAAACATTTGTCTGTGTAACAGACACTCATGCAGAGACTGCCTTATGTGAAGAAATTAATTTATGACTTTGGATGGAGTTGTGAATAAGGAGGAGTAAAATAGCACTTTCCCTCCCACCTCTCTGAGAGCAGGGAAGGCAAGGTTCCTTGCAGAGGGAATGATACAAAGTGCCTGCTGCAGCACCTGGCCTGCACTGACTCTTTTACTGTGGCGTTTTCCTGGGATGCTCACGCTTCCCTTTTCCACAGCTCTCCTGCATGCCTACAGCTACTCCCCCCTCCCCTCTCCTTAGTGTTTTTTTACAGTCTCTGACTCTCTAATTATATTCAGTGCCTTGACACAAGCTGAGCTGTGCAAGGCTTTCTGGAAAAGAGCAGTTATTTAATGCCTTCAAACTCCCTTGTACAAAGAGAGAGAGCAGCATGCAATCCAGAAGAAATATACTGAAGAGAGAGGAGTTTGTCATTTCAATAGTCAGTGTGATGTTTTGGCTGTATCTGAAGATCAACATTTACAGAAAATAAATGTGTAAATTGCTTTTTATATGGTCCTTCAGAGGCTGCTTTCAGAAAATTATTTATTATTCCAGATGTCTACATAGTCAAAGATACTGACTGACTGGAGAGAGTTCAGAACAGAACAGCAAAAATGATCACTTTGTGCAGATGTTTTATTTTTTTAAATAGTGATAAATGGATTAAAGGTATAAAAACACAGCTCGAGGCTGGACTAAATGATGAGCTGGGGAGGACACAGGCCACTCCAAATATGAATAAACACCATGAATAAAACAATTACACATAGCAGTAAACCATAGGGTAAACAATGACACACTCAACTCAGAGCCACAAATTATTCTTCCACAAGTCAAACAAATCAAAGAATAGTTGAAGTTAAATCTTCTGTCAGTCAAACATTTCTGCACAGACCTACTCAACAGAAAGGCAGGAGATGTAGAGCTAGGACAGAACAGAGGATGAGCTCCTGGTGCTACACAGGCACCAAAGAAGTCTGCTTCTTGAAATGTCTGTTTCTCTATCATATTGATACATTCTCTTTCCTAGCAAAAAATAGCACAACGTTCACTCTTATTACTAAATAAAGAGTGAACATTGTGCCATTTTAGATTGTCAACAGTTTGATCCACAATCTAGTTTTGCAGTCTACATAAATTCACCAAAGCATTAGCTAACCTTTGTTGACTTTGTGGTTCTTAAGGTCATACAGTTTAAAATTTTTTGGTTACACCTTGTCAAATATACCAGTTACTGCTGGTATAGGACAGTTTTCATACACAGCTGCTGAATGTCAATCTCATTTTCTTGTATGGGTGGTAGAAGAATTTTTTTGCACTTGAGTGCTCCTGTCACTCTACTGAGGTGTACAATGAATTCAAAACAGACAAAAGTAACTTCCAGATAAAACTGAAATAACTGGATCATACCCTTGTTTTCCTAGGTTGGTGATTACCTCAAATATAAAATAAGTCAGGGGCTACTTCTGTTATTTCTAGTAGAAAATTACATATTAAGGAATTAACAGACATTAAGGCTGTAAAGTGAATGAGTCCTAAGGTAGGAAATGTCAGAGGAAAGTAATTAATCTCATCCCGTGTCTGCACTGTATTTCAATCTTAAGTTACCAAAGCACTGCAAGGGGACCACAGAACACCACCACAAAGGCCATGATGACCCTAAACCTGCCAGTGATAAACCAGATATTCTGATGCCTCTTTTTTCCCCACAAGTGACACAAGGCATTTTTTTCCATATGATTAGCACTTTGAAAGTTGGAAGCATTTAATAGTTAGTTTCCTGTTATTTCCTTTTATCCTTCTCTAAACGTGGGGCTCCAGGTCTCATTCTCTCCACATCATGTAAAGCTTGCTCTGAGCATGTATAAATTTATTCATCTACTAATAAGATCCCTATTACTATACCAAACTATCCCAATATTTGACTATACTGAAAATACCACAGAAATTATATTTCACCTATTCAAGGGAGTGAAATTCATAATATATTTTACCGATAGGAAAAGAAAGATTATAGGGACTTGCTTCAAACCACTGAGTGCCCATCAATTTTGCCAATCTGTGATACAGAGATTCTAATTTATTCAGGGTAGTTACACTTCCCCCTCCCCCCCCTAATTTTTAAATCTTAGGAAGTTTATAAAAGCTTTGATATATTCAAAGCAAGACTTCCATCAAAGTGAATGTAAAGACAAAGCATTGAGAGCTTCTGCAAATCTACTCCTAGATGTGTATCAAGTAAATAAAGAATATAGAATTAGGTGTTTCTCAGTGGGATTCTGGGTTTTTTAAGATGATTTGTCCTGCAGTCATTCTGGTGCAAATACAGTGACAAATGTAGGACTGAGACCTGTTGTGTCACCTTGGAATGACCACACTCATCTTTTCTCTTCCTGCAAGCTGAAATCAACACTTCAGTACTTTTCCAGCTGGCTTGCTCAGCACACACATGTGATTTAAGCACTGAATGCATACAGTATTCCATGCAGTGGTGGCAGAAAAATCATACCCTGAAAAATGGTAAGGCCATAATGAAGAAACAGGAAGAGGGTAAGACCTGCCAGAAACAGGGTAAGGCCTCAGTGCAGAACTCGTCAGCTGTGAAAACATCACAATGACACACTAGTAGGAATGTTAGAGCATGGATGAAACGACGTATTCTTCTGAAGTCCTATCATTTAAAATAATAATAATAATACAATATTATTAATAAGCAGTAATAAGCAAATGAGTAATAAGCAAACACCAGTGAGTGAGTAATAAGCAAACACCAATCAGCTTTAAACAATAAGGGATTACAAAAAATGCATCTGT
The DNA here is from genome assembly GCA_013397075.1 of Rhabdornis inornatus. Taxonomy (NCBI): domain Eukaryota; kingdom Metazoa; phylum Chordata; class Aves; order Passeriformes; family Rhabdornithidae; genus Rhabdornis; species Rhabdornis inornatus. The sequence goes on along the minus strand of VWZS01002147.1, from coordinate 12,868 downwards.
CTTTACATTACCAAAACGGCAGATATTTTTATAATTGTAAGTTCCAGGGAATTTGATGTGCTGATGGTATTTAGCTTTTTTTAAAAAAATCTTTATTTGTGGAAAACAAACGGTTACTTGAAGATTATTGGGAAAGAACGAAACGGCATCCAAAATACCAGTGCCAGCGGGCAGGTCACGCTTTGGCTTTGCCAGTTCCACTCCTCCCCAGAGGCCTCCTGCCTGAGGAGAGGGACTGGGGAGGGCGTGACTGCCGGGCACAGAACACCAAATTCCCCAATCCCGACTCCTGTGGCCGTCTGTGCCGTATCCGACAGAAACACAACGCTCTGTAAGTCTCTGCCAGGAGCTGCCCGTGCCGGAGAGAGCCCCGCGCCACCCCGTGCTCGTCCGGACAGTGGGACACGGGCCTTGTGCCCGGGCAGTGCCGTGCGCCGCAGCCAATGGGAGCCCGCCGCCGGCCTCGCAGCCAATGGGAGCCCGCCGCCGGTCCCGCAGCCAATGGGAGCCCGTCGCCGGCCGCTGTTGCCAGCTAGAACAGCGGGCCCGCGCCGCGTGTGGCTCGGCTCCCAAAGCCTGGACTCGGAGGCGGGGTGACCGTGCACTCAGCTGCGCCAGCAGCCAATCAGAATACAAAGCCCGCCCCCCGCGAGCTTGGACTGGCTGCAGCCTCAGAACTGATTTGATCAAGAGCCAATCGAAGGCGGCGAGTGGGGCGGATGCGCGAGATTTGAATCGGGGTGGTAGCGGTTGGCTTCCACCGGCTGAGGCGAGCGGGGGGCGCCCGGCGGCGGGAGAGGCCCTGAGCCATGGAGCGGGATGCGGCGGTGCAGGAGGGGCTGCGGCGCAGCAACGCCCGCTTCGTGGCCTCCATAAGCCGCATCCTGGAACGGGTGAGCTGTGCGACCGGGGTGGCCGCGGGTTCCGGGCGCCGTCCTGAGGCGGGCGGGGGAGCGGGAACTGAGAGCAGCGGTGCGGTCTGTCCGGAGCCGCGCGCTCCTCAGCCTTGGCAGGAGCGGGCTGGAAGAGGCACCTCCAGGAATACAGCCACAAAACGGGCACCTGAGACTGCCAGTGCTGGATACGGGACTTAGTCACAAGTGCGAGCTGACTGGATAGTGTCCTTAACCCCGATTAGCTTGCGTTAGACGGCGGGGGGGCGGGTGTTCCATGAATCTACAGAAAGCGGGGGACTCCCTCCGTGAATCCTTCTCCCTCGAGAGCCGTTTTGTGTTTACGGTGTGGGAATGGTCCTTCTCCGTGCACAGACGCTCGTGTTTATTCCGGGATGCGGGCTTTGCCGTTCGGGAGGTGTTTTGTGCTGCCACCGGGCTAAATCTGCTCTAGAAGGTTTTTCTCGGCTAGTGGCACATGGGATATTTTTACACGTCAAGAGCTGTTGGTCTTAGGTGGGGGCTGCTTTTAGTTTCTACAGTGGAAGTTTGGGTGAAACTTCTTAAGAGAGTGACTTACGTGCTTTTGCAAACTCTCTGGAGCCCTGTTTTGGCACTGGCTGGCTTACACCTTGAGGTTGAATGGTTTGCACACATGCTTAAAATACACCGGTTTATTCTAGCAGTCAATATTTCCAGATTGCTGACTTCTAGCTTTAGCCAATGAAACAGCATACTAATAACTTCATGTTTAGGATAAAACAAAAAAATTGTCCTTAAAACAATATGCAAAACGGACGTTAAGGATGTTGTTTTGATCGTTTGTTCTAATATTTCATGTTGGTTTTTTTTTATTTAGTATAATCATCCTTTTGAAGATGACTTACTTGTTTCCTTGGATACTCTCACTTATGATACACCTGAGGGTAAGAACTCCTTAAACCTACAAGTTTGCATACTGTATCTTTAGACTTAGTAAAGTATGCAAGTGTTGGCAGCTACAGAATATTTAAGTGTGATAGATACTGAACTTTGTTCACTAAGGCATGACATTTCATATGTAAACTTTGGTATAATACCAAGAATTTACTCATATATGCACTTTTAGTCTCTTGCATGCTCCCAATAGTTATTAGCAAAGTTCAAGATAAAAATGGGTAACGTTTGGATGACTTGTAAGAAGAATTGAAATGGAGAAGACTGAGAGGAAGCAAGGGAATGGAGACATTAGTAGGAGTTGATATGTATGAATGGATTGTGTATTTTCATCTGAACTTAGTATTCTGAATACTGCTCTGACAAATTTCTCCTATGCCAAACGTCAGAGTGGAGTAGGTAGACAGTCTCTTTAACTTTTCATTGAATGTTCCCCTGTGGGCCTGTGACAATATTTATCTAGTTTTTCATTGTAATGGTTGATCCATTATAGAGCAATAATGCTTATGGAAAGCTTACTGAGGAAAAAAAACCTATTGTTTTAAAATATATTGCTCAGGTTTTTAGTAGGACTTGTGACTTAGTGTCTTGGTGGCTTTTCTGGGAATTGAAATGTTTCTGGCAGGTTTTATTATCACTGAAGTGAGGATTATGATACCTTGTCAGGGGCTGATGCTGGCTAAATGCCAGTGCACCTATGAAAAAAAATCTTTCATTCTCCTCTGCTACAGTTGAGCAGAGGGGGGGAAAAGAACAATCAAAAAGTTCATGGGGTGAGATAAGGATTAGGAGAAAAACACTTTAAAAGGTATGAAGGAAAATTTATTAACAGAATTGAAAATATGATCATGAGAACTAAAACCTTTAGAATATTTTCCCCTTCCCCCCAGCCTTTTTTTTTCTCAATGACAGCATAGGGAGACAAAAACTTGGGTGCTTTGGTCAGTATGTCACTTTTAAATTTTTTTTCTTCAGTTCACTTAGGGAGAGTAATCTCTTTTGCTCTGCCATGGGGTCCTTTCCACAGGAGAGAGTTTTCTGTGAACTTTTTTAACGTGGTTTTATTTTTTTTCAAGTCGCAGTTGTTATGAATGATGTTCTGTTTGTCCAATTTATCAAGCAACAAGATTAAATTCAGCAGCAAATTTTTAATAGCAACAATTGTATATAAATGAATACAATCAAAGTATTAGATACATATATTTGAGAATATACAAGATTTGGCAGTAAGTAATATAGTATAATTAAGGTTTGTATAAAGCATAAGCAAAACTGAGCTTCCCCCCACCCCCGACCGGGAATATGGGAAAGAACTTGCCCTTCCTCACATACCAAACAATCAAGGCCAAAAATCCCATTTATGTACTATAAGCTAATACATATGAATACAGAATTTTCTGGAAAACTCCTCCTAGTTTCTAGTCCTAAAATCTACGTCACTATATAGTGTTGCACATGCTCTACTAGTAGTTAGGGATCTCTCATCCTTTTGAGGGTCTTATTTCCAGTGAAGGCTCGTCATCTTCATCAATGACCAAGGTATAACCTGCACGTAGCGCATGTGCCCTATGTAACTGAGCAGATGTTTTCCATAATAAGACTTTAATTAAGTCCCCTGCCTGGAATCATCCCATTTTGGCCCATTTCAAGGTCGAAACTTTCTATTTCTAGATGCTGCTTATCAAACCTACATCCTTCTATGACTCCCTTCTAACATCTGGAGGATTCCATCTGCTTTGTCTCACTCATCTCTTTTTTGCTTTGTAACAATTATTTTCTGTTGATTTGAGTACAATTTAGTTAGCACGAATCACATTTATCACACAGTTTTACCCAAAACCTGCTTTAACGTGGGTGAGTAAAGGGGCAGAGCAGTCTTCTCACAACTGCTTTTTTCCCTGGGCCATTACTTCATGGGCTGCAATTTTTAAGGATGAGCTGTTCTAGTATAAAAGCAAGGGTCGTTTTCCTCTATCTCTGGAAGCAAGAGTTCTCTCTGTTCAAGCCTCTCACCAGATCACAGCTTCTTAGCGTTCACACATTCTAAGCGGATTTTTTTGCCACGAGCTGCAGGTGAATTATCCATCCTTATATTCACTTCATGAATTACAGGGAAACAACTTGTAGTATTCTAGTCATCACCACAGCTTGTAAAAGAATTTCAGCTTCGAGGCCCGGAGCACCTCTTCCTCCCCCTCCCGACTTTAGCGTCACTTTCTTCACCTTTCCCTTCTCTCTGATTCGGGAGAGAATTGGTGTCCGTAGGTTCCCCTGCTCTGAAGTTCTATCAATTGAAAAGGCTTGTACAGAGTTCTGCAGTGTTTAAAGGCGGATCCCGCCCGCGCTCCTCGTCTCTCGCACCTGATCCCTGGTCCCCGCCGACTCCATTCGCGCCTATCCTTCATGCGGCCGCCGAAAAGGAGAAAAGCTGCGGCCGCAGAAAAGGAGAATTGCCCTTCTGTCCGTAGCACGGCTGGATAAAAGCACCCAAAAGAGTAAAGTTCACTGCGAGCCATGCCGAGATAGCAGCGGCCGCCTGCTCCCGGCCCTCGGCGCCCGCTCCCGACGCTGGTCTCGGCCGGATGGCTCCGCAGGGAAAAGGGTCGGCCGGCTCCCCTCACCGCTCCTCGGAGACCATAAAGAGAGCTTTCCGCGGTTTTTTCGTTTCTTAAATACATTGTCAGAGGTATTACCAGCTTCTCTAACTGGCTTAGCAGCATGCCTGTTCTCAGAGCCAGCCAGCGGATAAGCTTTTAGCAGCTCGCAGAAAATCACTTTTGTGACTGGCTTTTTCCCCTCTTCACCAAAAATCGAGCCCTGTAAAAACTACCACGTACATAAATTGCCATATCAGTTCTTGTCACTTACTAGATGAATCCAGGAAGTACTTGCTGTGCACCAAAGGTTTTTACAGACTGGCAGGTTTACATTTCATATACATTATTCTTTGGGAGAGGGAGGAAACATTACAGAGTACTGTAATAGATTTGTAAAGGTTTGGTCATGCTTTTGGGTTAGTAACCTCTATTCAATATGGAATGAATATGATCTCTGTCCTGTAGAGCCTTAATTATGGCTTTAGCTAACCTCAGATACCATGTAGTCTGCATTCATCAACTAAAATCTAAAAACTAAAAGCATTTGCCCTTTCTTCCCCTCTTGGTAGCATATGGGGCTATAATACTCTTTGGATTTTAGATCAGTCTTGTTAGACACAGCATGTGATTATTTTTTTTGCCTTGCCTGACTTCTCAATTAACTTGAATTACTGTATTCTACAGGTTTGTTTTCCTCTAAATTTTTATTTCAGCAAATGTGGTGGAGACTGTTCAGATTTGGTAATGCTCTGTAACGCATTCTTCCTAAATGTTTGAGTGATACTCAGTATAGATGGTCTTACAAGAAAAGATGTGTTAATATTGTTACTTTCTTTTTCTAGGACCAAAACGATGGGGGCAAGTGTCAAGGAAGGATGTTAAAAAATGGAAGAAGGAAATATTTAAGGTATTTAATAATACAGTCCTACCATGCAGCCAAAATGCAACAAAATCAATTTATGTATGTATAGATAGATAGTATTATATTCTAATCTTGCCATGCTATGTAATATTTTCAGCTGTATTAATGAGGTTAATATCTGCTTTAAAATAGGGTTTTAGGATAGTTTTAAGTTTTCAGATGCATTAGACTAAAATGGATGACCATTTATCACCACTTGTAAACCAGGAGAAATTTTTCTTTTAATTGCTGTCTGTTGGGAATGTGTATTTTTGGAACTGATCAGTATGTTTTCAGTGAAGTTAATACATTGAATCAATTTATCTTGGTTCAGGTAATCAGCTTATCAATTCCATAGGGCTTCTTGATTTAATCTTTAGGTTGTTTTTTTTTCCCTCTGAAATATTGCCAAAGTAATTAAAGAATCTTTGCAGTGTGTCAGGGAAACCCATGGCCTATATGGTGTGCCTTGGTAGTTAACACAGAAGCTGTTCTGAACCCTACAGAGTGAGGGCATGGGGAATGAAATTCAGTCCAAGGGAACAAGAGTGGATTTAATGGAGACCAAAAAGAGGTTGTTTTTGTGATTCCCTTTCCACTCCTGGTAATACCTCGTGCACAGCCTACTCAGCATTGCTGCACAAGTTTCCCCACTAAATCCATTAAAGACTGTAAGGAAAATTCTCTGTCTTAGCCTCTTATGTGGGCCAAGGGATGTTCTTGCAGTGATTTTTAGCAGCAAAAGTAAGGGAAAAAGTGAATGATCAGGTGAGTTTTACTAAATACTTGTGGCTTTTCTGGTCAGGCCATGGGAAACATGGGGAAACCAAATGGTTATATAGTTGTGGGCTATACTTAAGTAAATAAAGGCAATGGTTAAAATTATTTTGCTATTCTTAGATTATTCTATTTTTTCTCTTTTTTTATTGCAGCATAATAGACGAAGTCAAAGGAATACAGGTAAAGTGTTACCAAAGAAAAAGCTGCTATAAATTATCTTAGCTAGAGAGTCTTGTCTTAAAAGAAGATATCCATGTTCATGCTGAACCCTTTAGGATACTCACTGGGTTTTGACTGAGAAACCATCTAATAAATCAGCAGTACTTATGTTCATACGGATTCAGAAATGTAATTTGAAATGTTCAAGATGAGTAAATAGATTATAATTAATGCTGCTATCATAACAAGCTGATTAAAATAAGCATCCCTTATCAATTAATCAAAGTATTTTGTTGTATTTGTCAGTTTTGTCAGATAATCATTAAATCTTAAATTCTAACCCTGACTTACTTGCATGTAGTAGAGAAATATGAATGTTTTTAGCTTTTTGAAGATTACTAGATAAGTGGGCATATTAAGAAATACATACTAAAAGAATCTCATAAAGTTGCATAATAGGCTATCAAAAATTAAGCAGATTATTCAGTATGTTCAATGAATCAGGATGCCTCCAGGAAAAAGTAGCATACAAGTTTACTTCATTAGAAATCAAGTTCCAGGATAGAAATAAAAACAAGTCTGTACACCAAAGTGTAAATATGATACTACTTAGGGGGGTGTGTGGCATCTGAACATTCTTCTGAGAAGGAGCTGTATGCTCCAATAAAATATGTATTTCTACTGGGATAAATGGTTGGGGGGATGGGGAATTTTCCAGCATAGTACTGTGAAGGTATGTTGGGTTCTATTCTGTCAGGGTTTTGAAGTGGGGTTTTTTTGGTGTTATTTTATTACATTGATCTGAGAAACTTTTATTTAGAACACTGGTGGACAGAGCACTGCCTAGCACCTCTCTTCCTCCACAACACTACCAAAAATTTGTCTGTATGATGGTCAGGTACAGGCTTTGAATCAACCGAAGAAATTTAAATGTAGAGCTGGGAACTAAGGGTCTGGTACAAAAAGTTTGAGATACTCCAGACCTTTGCATCTTGCTCCATTTAGCTGATGGGGCCAAGTAGTACAAAAATTTGGCTATAGTCTGTGGTAAAACTTGGAAAGAAATTAGGTTTTGTTTTTTTCAAAGATACAGTATTTGATGTCTTTTAGAAGAAATATTTTGCTAATCTAGTTCAGGGTCTGACTGTTTTAGAACCTCTTAAAAATGAGTTTACTTGGTGTTTTTTAATGCTACAAAGTCTTGATCTTATTAATTTTAAATTTAGTGTACTGCATTACAGATGACATAGAGAAGCAAAAAAATGGGTAATACGTATTTTTGCAACTTCTAATGTAACTTGATAAAAGTATTATTTAATTTTATTTCAAGTTATCCTAGGAAAGAAATACCTAACTAAATATTAAAGTTGGGTGAACAGCTTTCCTTATGAAAAGCAAGCCTGCACAGATTTGTATTTATACATGTATATTTACATATTCTATAAAAAATAGAATCGCATCTAATTTATCCAGGTTAAGAAAACCATATCTTGCTCTAACTTTTTTTGAAACACAAAGACATGTGAGTAAACATTTGAGCTGTCTGGTTGTGGTTGCTGTTAGCCTAAAAAAAAAAAGCAAAACAACGCTCAACTTAAAAAAGAAAAAAGATACTTCTGACTATGGGTTATTAAAACTAATGTACGAAATTTCCTTACTTGTTTGCTCTTAAGTAGACCTAAGTACTTTCAATTAAGATGCATAAAGTTTTGTGCTATTAAGCATAAACATTAAAGCAAATATTTCAGTGAACCCCTCCCCATAGAATATAAGTAGTGTTTTCCAACTCACAATTCTGAATTTTGCTAGATTCAAGTTTTACTGTTCAGATAGAATGTCCAGCACCCTCATCAAGTTTTACTGACCAAAACAATCCTTTGTGTGGTGGGCTTTTTTTTTTTTAAATACATGGCAGCTCTCAATAAGGGAGGACCAGGTATGTTAAAATTCAGCCTCCAAGAGAAGTGATGTTTCTGTCACTTTAAAATGGTTTCTTTCCTTGTGAATTTCTTTTGAAACAAAATATTCTCTGTGGTGTTTTATAGACCTTGCTCAGTAAGGGATTTCAACTGACAACTGGAAACTACTGTGTTCTTCTGATTTCTTGTATACCCAATTCAGATATGTTTGGAAAATGCACTATCCAGCTTCTAAAAAATATATTGTAAAGGAGGTACTACAGTAGTGTTTTGCAAAATAATGAAGATTAATTTCCAGAGAAGGTTACAACCTTAAGCCAGAGCCTTCTAGTTATATGCTTGATGAATTTTATGAGAGAGTGGTTTTATAGCCATTGGTTGGAAAACTGTGCTTAGAATAATTATCAGTGGTCTGTGTCCAAACTTGAGGGAAACATGAGGGATTTCTTTACAGGATTTGTCCTATGTACTTTGTTTTATACTTTAAGTAAATAACAGAAATGGGGATACCGTTAATTAACTCTCAGATGATACCAGGTAGGGTTGACCACTGAGGAAGGTGTCTGACAAATTTGGGCTAAAACTTAAAGTAAAATCTGTTCAATTTCTTGCAAAGAAGTTCAGAGTAATAGACTTATTTTGGAATAATCAGATGCTGAAGAGACAATTTTGAAAGCTGCTTGAGCCAACCAAGGATATCACACTCCACTGTAAAAATGGCACACAACATGCTAGAAGATAGGCACAGGTACCTTGAACATAAAGCACACAGAACAAGTTTCCTGCACTGTTCAACAGTGATAAAAAATGTGCTGGAGTACTTTGTTTTGTGTTTCATAATAGTGTGATTGGCCGGAGTGAGTCAGGTAAAGAAATAAATTACTAAAGCCACTGTGATAGGACATAAACAGAGGGGAAAAGAAAAGAAATTTAAAACAAAAATAACAAGAGGGGCTAGATATTGTAAAAGTAATAGAACTTTTTTTTTCCTCCCCCTCATGCTAAGAAATATCAAAGCTACGGAGCAGTGATTTTGAAGATGAGCACTCAACAGTACAGCAGGTATGGGCACCACATTGCATCCGTTTTTACAGAGTGTTCCAGGCTGTGTGAGGCTTTAAGCAATCTGGCCATCACAGAGGGGTTGGTACTAGAAGATCCTTAAGGTCTCTTCTAACCCCAGCCATCCTATGACAGCCTCTTTGGGAAAATGTGCTTATGTAGTCAAAAGCGGTGAAATTATTTATGAGCAGGTGGCCCTGTACCACAATGTCAGTTGTGGATTTAAACTGAATTATTAAGTTTATTTGAAGGTGAAGAGAGAGCAGTTGGATATAGGCTTTTAACCATCAAGTGCCTTTTTAGTTGGACAATATGTGGGTCTAACTTCTAAAATTATTTGTAAAATCTGTGTAGTCTAGAATAGCTTCTTTTGACTCTAAGTTTGTGTATAGATTTGTTAATAAAGATGGTGTGATTTGGAGAGAATTTGTGGAATAGAACTGTGTTTATTTCACTACCACTGCCCCTCAAAAAAATTGAGCAAGTAATGAAAGCAGAAAATTATATAGGTTGATTAATACAGCTTAATCTACCAGGTATTGAAATTCCTTTTCATGTGCTTTTAAGGAATCTTCTGGGAACTCTGGTGTGGATACATCTGATACAGGTGGGTTTTTTAATTTACTACTTATCTAACCTTTGGAGAAAAGTACAACTAACTTTTTCATTACTTTCTAATATACTAAAATTATTTTTTATATGTGTTCTATACCCTTTCAGAAGGTAGAGAATACGAATAGCAAGAGTCTGAGGTATGGGTAGTTGTGTGAAATCAATGGTCATATTCCTCTTTGAAATTTCAGTCCTGAAATTATCAAATTCCCTGATACATTGGAAAGTCAGTTTGGAATATGTTCAACTGTCCTTTCTTAATAAAGCAAGGAACAGTGAAATAAAAACCTTGGCCTAGGTGTTAGTAGAAGTTTTATCAGTAGTTGAAATAGATACATTAAATATTAGGGGCGTGGTAAACAGAGGTTTGCAGTCAATCACAGCAGTTTTTTGGCAGTGTTTGTAAAGGTTTTGACATCAGTCTTGAAGTTCTGTGGGGATGTTTTGACCTTATATTCCCAAATAATTATTTGATTGCGTTAATTAGTGGCAACAGTCTTTGACTGGTTTTTTTTTTAAATATTTAAAACTGGTATTGCTCAACATTTTTGATTCTTGAGCAAATAAAAACTTCTACTATTTTTCACAGATTAAGCTATGGCTTGGCAGTAGCTAGCAGTTAATGGTTGAAAGAGCAGCTGCAGAAAAGCAGGGTTAGCTTAGGGTTTAAATATTCAGGTATTAATTTAGCTTGTTCACATACATAGCTGCCTCTAAGGCTGACAGTATAGTTTCCTACTATCATTTGAGTGGATAATTGCAAATAAGTATTAGAATGATAAAAATAATATCTGCCAATTTAGAAAGCATGACTTTTTTCTTAACCTGCTCCATGAAACATAGGAAAAATATTTCAGAGGCCGCTGTAGCTCAGCTTTCGTAAGAGTCCTTCGTCTTTTGCACTTGGGGGTTCATGAGTGAATTGCTTCAGACTCTGGTATTTTCATAGCAACATACAATAAAGTGATTATCCACTTCTCCTTCTCTTAGGAATGGTCGAGGAAGAGAGGGGAAAGAAAGAGCTTTAAAAATAATTTACTCTTTGTAATGCTTAATAGAAATCTTAAAGAATNTTTAATATATAAATAATAATAAAAGATTAGATATGTATAAATAATAATAAGTCTTTAATAAATAAAATGTTTAATATTTTAATCTAAAGACTGATTGCAAACACATGTTCTTTACCCTTTGCTACACTCAAGTCATTTATGGAGCCACAAACCATGCTTTTCAATTGGAATTGAAATGAAAATGTAATACAGCTAAAATTTATAATGTAGAAAACTATTTTCTAGAATGAAAACAATGCACTCTAACTTCCACAGTGTGTGTTTAAAAACATTTCTGGCTTGAATTCAGCTATATTTTATTTAATGTTTACCTTCAAATTGCAGGTGCAGAAAGTGGTGATATAGTCGCAGTAAGAAGAAAATTGGAGGACATTCAGCTCCAGGTAAAAATTTTGGGTGTCTAACATGTTACTCTAATGATTTTGTGTTGAATAGAAACTATTAACTATTTGCATGGTTCACACATGCTTGATGAGATGATACAGTCAGAAGAAGACTTGATATGGTCTCCATCATAATGCATATTTTTAGCCAATGAGAGGTTCAATGAATAGTGTCAGAAAGAGCAGTGGCAAGTGATATTATTGTCTTGGTAATACCAGTAGGGCAGAGAAAGCCATACAATGCACTGCACCAAGAGGCAACCATGAGAAAGGGTTTCACAGGTAAGGAAAAAGAGTAGCTAGATGGATCATAAGGTGAATACAACTATAAAAAGTGTGATCATTCCCTTGAGAGCCTTGCATAAATAGGTAACAGGATTTAAAGGAAATGGTAAGCATGAAAGAATGGCTGCTGTAACAAAAGCAGACTGGAATCTTCTGCTGTTGCTTCCCAAACTAGTCTATGGTCAGGACTACCCAGAGTATTTACACTGTTGAAGAAAAATGTAACACACACTTTGTGTGCGCAGCCCTTTTAATCCTGTGTTCTGTTTGCTCAGACACCATTACTAAAAATGGGATTTACTTTCCTTACTTGTTCAGCATAGTGCTAGTGTCCTCTCTCTGGCAACAGCTCTTACAATCTGCTTCTAGAAGTGACAGTTTCACTAATGACTTGCCTTTTCTTACAGAACTATCTTAGATTTTACGTGGAGGGCCATTGTAGCATAGACCTTAATTTGTATATGAGTTCTCACAGGATGTGAAGAACACATGTAAAGATTTTCAGCTCTAATTATCAGAGCTTTGTAACCCTTTTCCTTTTCTTCCTCTTTTCTTTATTTGGTTGGTTGGTTTGTTTTGATCAGTGCATCTTTAAGGCAGTGTGTGCTCTTCCCTGAATAAACAAGATAATGATTCCTTTTTAAATATCTTCGCTCGTAGTTCCTTCTTTGGCTTTGTGCAGTGATTTTTGGTTTAGGGTTTGTTTTTTTTCCCATAAAATGTGTACATTAGAAATAACTTTACTCTGTCTGCACATCCTCATCTGAAGAATACTAGTTTGCAGTTATCTGAATGATCAGTTTGGAGCAGTCTGTGCCAATAATTTCTATGTGGTTTAATAATTTTATTTTCCTCTAAGAATCTGGATGTAGATGGTGGACAAATCCAAAGGAAAGAAAGAGTTCAACTGGATTTGATAGTACAAGCTGATGAGAGAGAAATACCCAAATGGATAACGGTAACCTATTTCCCCTCTTCTACGTTATTAGCTAGTTAGAATAAAATTAAGTGGGCAGCACAATGAATTCTAACACAACTTCTCTCTGGTTCTCCCATTATTTCCCTGCTTGATGTCTGTGTAAAAACTTATAGGATCTTGGGGGTTTGACAGCTCTGATATGTAAGAAACAGAGCAAGTGATGTACAAATTTATGTTCACTTTTTTTACTTTAATACTTTGTTCTTTGAACCTGGATGTGCAGGTTGCTCTTTGAGCTGTAAGTTTTCCAAAAAGTCTAAATCTGAGCTCTTCAGAGCAAAAAAAAAAA
>VWZS01002145.1:730988-774177 GCA_013397075.1 Rhabdornis inornatus | reverse complement strand
TGGCGGGGCCTTATGCATTATCTGTGAGTCTGTGGGCAGGCCGGGACAGGGTGAGGAGAAGCTCGAGGGATGTGATCCTGCCTCTCTATTCGGCCTTAGTGAGGCACATCGGGAGTGCTGTGTCCAGTTCTGGGCTCCTCGGCACAAGAGAGACATGGAGCTCCTGGAGCACGTCCAGCGGAGGGACAAAGAGAATTGAGGGTCTGGAGCATCTCTCTTAGCAGGAATGGGTGAGGGAGCTAGGCTTGTTAAAGCTGGAGAAGAGACAGCTGAGAGGGGATTTCATCAATAAATATCTAAATATATATCTAAAGTGTATAAAATGCCTAACGTGAGGGTGCCAAGAGGATGGAGCTAGGCTCTGCTCTGTAGTGCCAACCAATAGAACACAAGGCAATGGGCAGAAACAGATGCACAGGAAGTTCTGCCTGAACATGAGGAAGAACTTTGCAGTGACTGTGCACTGGAACAGATTTCTCAGAGAGGTTGTGGGGTTCTCTCTCACTTGACTATCAGGAGATACTCAAGAACCATCTGGATGCAATCCTATGCCATTTGCTCTGGCACGACCCTGCTTGAGCAGGGAGGTTGGACCAGATGAGTCACTGTGGTCCCTTTCAATCTGACTGATTCTGTGAGGCTGCTCCATGTCCCTGCCTCAGGGCACAGACGTGTACAATACATACACCTGTCATTATTTTGCCTGAGATATTTTTGTCTGTATAGAGAATATATGCAATTTTAGGTATAAATGTACCATGGAGCACATGGAGAGGTAATGTGTGTTTCACAGGGGAAAAGGCCTCACAAGGTGAGGTGGAGTGAAAGCTCTCCCTCTGTAATTTTTCTTGTACAGACAGAAAAGCCTTAGTGAGATGGGGTGAGCTGAGGCAAGGCTTTTCTTTCAGTGTTAGGAGCGCTCACTGTGTTCTCTCTGTGTCCAGTGTGGATATATGCTATCTATCAAGACAGGCCTTCACAAGAAATTGCAAGGTGAGATAATGCAAGACTTTTCAGTCTCTGTGCAGAATATATACTTCATATTCTCTAAACAGGAAGGCAAGTGTTGGAGAACCTCTGCCATGGTTTAACCCCATCCAGCAACTGAGCACCACACAGCCCCTTGCTCATTCCTCTTCCCAGCCAGCTGCAATGGGGAAGAGAATTGTGATTGTAGAAGTGAGAAAACTCATGGATTGAGATAAAGTCTATTTAATTGTTAAAGCAAAAGCTGCAGTCACAAGCAAAGCAAAACAAGGAATTCCTTCACCACTTGCTGTGGTCAGGTAGGTATTCAGCCACCTCCAGGAAAGCAAGGCTCCATCACATATAATGGTTATTTGGAAGACAAACACCATTACTCTGAATATGCCTCCCTTCCTTCCTCTCCTTCACCCAGCTCTATATGCTGAGCACACCACCACATGGTGTGGAATATCCCTTGGGTGAGTTGGGATCAGCTGCCCCAGTTGTGTCCACCTTGTGTTTGCCCAGCTCCTTTGCTGGTGGGGTGGTGTGAGAGGCAGAAAAGACCTTGACGCTGTATAATCACTACTCGGCAGTAATGAAAACATCTCTGTTTTATGAACACTGATTGCAGAAAAAATCCAAAGCATAGTCCACACTAGTTGCTGTGAAAGAAATGAACTCTATCTCCCACCAGAACTAGCACATCCTTCCCCATTGGCTGCCACTGACGAAAGATTTCTGTTCAGTTTAGCACCTTTCACAGTCAATCACACACTAAACCATATTAATTTTGACTGTTTGTCTGTCTCTATCATGTATCTATCACCTATAATTCACTCACAGACTACTCCAGACTGGGTTGATTATGCAGGTTATTTAATTAATTATGCAAATAGTCAATAGCACTATAATATACTGGTGATTTATATTGCCAGCGCTATATATTCAAGGACACTGAGTCACCTTTACTTTTTGCATATATTTGACCAGTCCCTTCCCTGTTTGTATGCTGCTCTTCCTACTGGTTATTATGCATGTCTATCCTTGAGTACTTTTTAAATTACTTTGCCTGTATGCTTAGCATACGGCCCAGCTCTGACTCTTGGAGTTATTACAAAGCACGCAAGACATCTTTTAAACTGCAGGAACTGACTGTATTGGAACGTTTCTCAGCCTTCACACCCTATCAGACTATGTAGAGGTGTCTTGGGCAGGCCTCTATTAGTTCTTTGGTAGCCTATAGATCCATATCTGAAAGAAATAGTTTCTTCTTCATGACCTAGTAAGTTAGGCCAGGATATAATGGGCTCAAAATGCAGCAACATTCAGGTAAGCTATTAAGAAATAAACATTATTAGGATACTAAAGGACTAAGTGGCATGGGAATGGTGTGACATTGCTGTAATAGAAGGAGTCTTAGAAGGGGTTACACAAACATTTTGAGAATCTGACTGTCAACCAGCAAGTGGACCTCCTGAAGTCCCTTCCAGGGCTGTATTGTTCTGATAGGGTTAACAAATTCTGCTGTTAAAGTTGTCCTTCCTTCGTTGTAACCCATCTTTTCCTTTCTTTGTAACCATGCTCCATCCTACACAAAGTACTTCTGAGAAATGAATGCATGACAGCAAAATAATTCAGATATGTGGACAAGCAGTTTGTCTTTTCATTCTCAATGCTGTTTGAGAAGGCATGTAACTGCTTCCTTGTACTACAACTATATTTCGTCACAGCATGCAGCACCTATGAATCTGTATCTTGATAAAGGTTTTTCCTTTCCAAAGTCTCATTTCTCTAACGTCTGGTACTGTGAAACCATAAATATATCCTATATCACAATCTTTGAAAATTACACATAAATTTATGATCAAGCAGAAGTAGTTATAGATCATTGTGCTAAATTCAAGAGGAGGCAACTGGGAATTTTCCAATTTTTTGAATGCTTTTACAAAACCTTTTACACAGCTTGATCGATTATTTTCTACGAACAACAATGACACTGTGGTTAAACCCATTAATTTCTAGGAAATCCAGATGAGTTGGCAGCTAGAACACAATCCCCTAATGGAAATTCACCATAAACTCAAACCCATTAATTTTTTTTCCTCATTTATAATGAATCTGAGAGCATTAGCAAGAAATGAGTATTAATGTCTGCTTTTTATGCTACCGTGCAACAAATAACACAGGAGCTGTCTCACCTAGGCCATTGCTTCCACGTAGTCTAGCAACAAGCTTATTACAGGGGTTACAAAATCTTTGGCCAGTTGATGAGACTTAATTACTAATAGAGATATTTTGACCTTTGTTGGACACAAAGAAAGTCCCTCTGCCATTTGGATTTGCAGAACAACTGTGAAAGTGCATCTTGTTACCTATAGCCTGGTAAATGAGACGTTAAATCTCCAAACCTAGAAAAAAAAAGGTTACTTTTATGAGGAGGAAAACCTAGGAACAAATCATTATAAACTGAGTCAGAAATAATTTTGAGCTTTAGCATAACTAAGCCAAGTTTCTTCCACTTTGTCACACACTTCTGAAGGAGAATGACAAAATTAGGTGTTTTTATAACCTCCATCAACAGAATGTAGCTGTGGGTCACTGTCTTACTAATAAATCTCTAATTATTGTCCTGTATTTCTAACAGGAACTGGGCCACTTCAGTGCAAAGTAATAAGGCTTCACATTTCTACAATAAGAGTCTCCAATTGTGTTAACATCATTGTGTTTGCGTAAGTTGCTTCTAGTCACTGCAGTGTGATTGCTTTCCAGAATGAGAATGGCAAATCAAGACTCTTGATGTCACTGTGAAGTGTGCCTCTGCTTGGGTGACCTCTACATCTGGCTGAGGGATAAATCCCTGCATCCACTGGGTGAGAGCTATGCTATACTTAATTTGCAGCTGGCTAATTAGTAGAAGAGACCCCAGGGTAGTCATGCTCCACTTAAAATAAAAATCTTTCAAACTTCTAAAACATACCAGAGAACAAGATATCAGTTGTGATGCTGCTTAGTTTTCTTACACATGTACAGATTTACTTTCCATGTAGTTTATTTTATTAATTATCAGATAACTCCAGAGGAGTTTTGCATCTCAGCAGTGAGCCTGTTTGTCTGCCTGAAGCACTTGTCATGTATTCTGGCTGGGTACACAAGACTGAACTGTGCTTAATTTTCATAAGGGTTTTTTTTGAGGGGGGAGGGTTTCTTTTCTTTTTTTTTTTTTTTTTTTTTTGTCCCCTGGGGTTATACCTGTAATCAAAAAGGCTCAAAAAGCAGCAGGATATACCTGGCTGTGGTTTCACCAGCTCTAAGGAAAAACTTCCACATGGAAAAACTTCCACATGCATACTCTATTTGGATATCATATTTCCCAATCACTCTACAAATTGTAGGATAAAGGGGTCTGTGACTACCAACACGGTGGTGGTGACCCAGGTACCTTTCACTACACTGGCATCAGCAACAGTCTAATTGTCATCATCCTAGGGTGGCTGTAAATGATGTAAAATAATTATTTAGCTCTTTGCTGGACCAAGACAATGAGCTCTGCTAACTGCTACAGCTGATAGTTGCTGGGTATAATGAATCATTGTGGCCTCTGTGAGACCAGAAGGCAGAGTAGTTGTTCCATTCTGTAACTCCTAATGATGGGTGTTGTCTGTGCTCATACTCTAGTCTATAATTTCCATGATACCTCTTCAAATCTGAATATATGATATAAATTCTCACTTAAATTGATACTCCTGATTGGCAATTATGCCTGGTAAGCCTCTTGAGTACTGAGTGTAAATAAGCACATACATCTCTATCTAGACTTGCAATATTCCTGGGTGGTTTCATCAGCTGCAAACTTCAGTCTATGGCAACAGTACTTAGAAATCACCAGGCAAGCTACCACTAAGGAAGAACTTATGCTATATACTGAGATCTAAATATTTTCATGAAATTATGTTCAAAGGGAAGCTCTAGCACCAAGCTTTCTTATGACCTTGGGGCACAGCTAAACAAAAGCAAGACAGTTTGGGAAATTTCTGCAGCTGATGTGCCACATCCCAGCTGTAGAGGCATACTGATGCTGTGATCCAAACAGGCTGAGTTTAAGCTCATGAAACCCTTTCGGTTTTCAGCTATTAAAGTTTTATGCTTTTCCAGTAATCTTTAAAAGACCTGTAAAACTAATAAACCCCTGAAAGATATTTTACTCTCTGGCAGTTTGATATTTTATAGATTTTCCATTAAGAGGGAACAATGACTCATCTAAACCACTGGAGCTCCCTTCTTCTTCCTGTGGCTCCAGATGTGCCACTTGCTCCCGAAGCAAATCTTGCCATTACTTCTAAAAGAGAAACACACTCCACATATGGGAACTCGTGTCCAAAAATAGTTTTCCTGGATGTGTACATCACTGATCCCGCATGTATCCTTTTTTACATAATCAGTAAGAAACCAACAGACCCAACCAGAAGACTTAGTTCCTCCTCTACATTATCTGACTGCACAGGCTCCACTGTTTATGTCCATCACAGGTCCTAAGGAGCTCAGTCACATGGTAATACCCTTGGCTTCAAAGGGTTTCTCACATGAGCGATGGCAATGAGATAGGCTCATGTGAACTGTGGATCAAACCATCCAAAACTAAAATAGAAGATAATTAAACCATTGAAGCACACTTAAAAGTCCCATGCTGTGGATTAGCAGCTTAATGCTGTAAACCTCAAGGACTTTGCAGTAACGCTTTATAAACTCTGCGTTTTGTGTACATTTGAAACAACATAAAAAGCTGGAATTGCATCTGTCCTCATCTGCAGAGACTGCTGTCCTCTGAAACTAATTGAAAAATTCCTCTTACAATATTTCGCTGTATTTGGGAAGTTTGTCATGCCATCATGGACAATGGTCAACCAGATTTTGCACTGACTGCCTTTGCCTTCTCATGAGACCAGATGGAGGAGGCACTGCACTTGTAGAAAAAACACTGCTCAAAGGCATCACATGAAGTGACATGTTTCCCTCTACAGCAGTACCCCATCAAGTACTACTTATTTAAGGTCAGACTATTTTCATGAGTAGCAGTGTGTTGTTTTCAGCCAAGGGAACCCGGAGAGTGATTTTCAATGTGCAGAAGAATAAATAAATATAATTAATAAAAAACTTACAGATTGATTCATATAACATTATATGCTTGGAAAAAAATAAACAGCAAGGATTAGTTTCATTTTCAAGCACAAGCTAAGTAGTAGCATTCATGGAGAAAGACCTGTTTATGCATAAACTTTTCAGATATGTGAATTGCCCATCTGAAGAAATACTTCTGGGCTTATAGCAGCCTCTGACTGCTTTACCACTCAATCTTACTTTGAGCTTTTTTGAATGCTGGCTTTCTACTGTTTGTAGCTTGTTCCCAGCTGTTGCCTCCTAATTTAATTTCATTTGTCATAGTGGGTGAAACTCACATTTTATTTTTGTGAAATGACTTCTGTTAAAATAAGTGTTGGCATTCTAATTTCAAATTCTCTGAAATGGGGCAGTGGGGTGAGCACCTCTGTTTAGCACATCTTTTACTAAGACTGCAACATTTATGACCCCATAATGTGAAATTATAAAAGTACCAATAAAAGTCAATTCTTTGATGTGAGTAATAAAGGGCCTACACCTAAATATTTTTTCTAACATAGAATGTAAATTTTCATACACAAAGATCAACTTACTTTTGGTGTGATGCTTTTTCTTTAATAAGAAGTGAAAATAGGTCTTTGCTGCCTTATCTTTTCAGAGCAGCTCTTGCTGTGTGTTTTCACTTTGTACTAGAAATAGCGTGGATTCAAATCACGCCTGCGGGAACCGTTTTGTTTACAAAAGAACAAATAGCACAATTTTTGGGCATTATTTTGTAAGGCAAACTATTTTTCTTGTTGCTAGGACTTAGAACAGCAAGACATTGCTTCTTCATAGTCCATAGTGAGAAATATGTCCGTTTTTCTCCTCCTCTCACCTCTGTCAAATTCTTTTATTGTAACTGAGGTCCCAGTCTGGGATTGGCTCTACAAGTAGATGAAAATTTGCTGACAAATTATTTACTTAGCTGCAAACAAGACAGCTCTGGCCTGACAGTGCTTAGAAACGCGATTTCATATTTTCAGTTTCAAAAGCACTTTCTTTAGCATTGTGCCTGCTGTGTAATGCAGTATAAGGAAAGGTGATGAAAAGAATGGTAGCATGTGGAATGGAACTCAATGATTCATATTGAGTTCAGATCCCCTCACCCTTTGTTCCCTTGATATGAAAAAGCCTTATTTATCACGTCAATGTGACTCAAAAGATCTGTTTATTTATTTGCATTTTGGCCAGATGATCAAAACAGCCATTTTCTTGAATCCCTTTTAGTATTTAAACAAGTCCGCTTCAGAAACATGTGTCCAAAGTTAACCGTGTGTCTAAGTGCCCTCTAGATTAAGGATATTAAGCAAATGTCCGAATATGTAGTTTCTGAGGACAAAACCCAAAAATTTTTCTGTCAGAAAAATCAACTGGACAGGCCCATTCCCTGAGTTTGCTTGTTCTTAAGAGTGGGGAATTATGTTTTGAGGAGATAAATTAACCCGGTATGTTTTGAAGTCTCTGTAATTGGGAGTAATCACATGTTTGCCCCTGAGAGTCTGGTGCTGTTCAGGAAATAGCAAATACCATCATAAAATAATGTTTTTTTTCTTTCCAGCTCTAGTTTAGACTTCAACAGGGCAACTGGGGTTAAACTTAGCTTTCCTCTTCAAAATTTCATGCTGTTAACTTCCTATAGCTGTGACAACTTCTGTTGCTCTTGCTGCACAGTGTTGGGTTTTTACACACCGGTGTTATGTCACAGGAGCAAAACCTAAAGGTACATGTGGTGCACGTTTGTAACTGTGGGGTGGAGAAAGCAAAGAAATTGAGGGACATCTTTTTCCTACTCCTTGGAGACCCGTCAGCAGCTGACAAACTCCGCTCAAATATTTTATTTTGCTATTCCCCAAGTAAACATGTTCATGAAGAGATCTGGTCAAGCTCTATGGGGACCATAAATAAACTGCCCTCTGAGAATAGTTCCAGGTATTTGCATTTCCCAAATGCAGGAGCTGTTACCAACAAGGATTCTGGTAGCTCTGGGCATGAATCTATTCCCAGGATTCACATTTAATGTGCTGAGGTAATTACTTCTTAAGGATTTAAATTAGAAAATGTATTGATTTTCAGCAAATGGCAGGGAATAATACTAAATTAAAAAAAAATAAAGCTGATAGTTTGTTTTCAGAATTTAAAAGAAAATGGACAGTTTACTAAATTTATTTTTTTTTCTTTCAATTAGCATATAGAATATCAGAAGTATAGTGTACAATATGGCAGGATTACTGACAATCATATAAGAGGAGAACCAGTAGGATGTCCCAGATTTGAAATAATATTTGAACTGAAGCAACATCACCAGTGAAACTGGTTACTAATCATATATAGGGGCTTTTATTTGCTTAGTTTGACAGGTTGCACAATACTTCAGAAAAAATTGATTGCCCTGCAATCTCTGCAGCCTTTTCCTTCTACTTTATAAGGACTCTAGAGATAATCCTGCTCCCTTTGTCCTGCACTGCATTCTTTGGGCATTGGGGAAAAACAAGAGAACAAGTTCAGATTTAGATTTAGATGGAATTTACTTACCTGGGAGAATACAATACAGGTAGGGAGACAGGCAGAGAGGATGAAGAGCTTTTGTGGCTTTAACA
Organism: Rhabdornis inornatus; assembly: GCA_013397075.1. Classification (NCBI taxonomy): domain Eukaryota; kingdom Metazoa; phylum Chordata; class Aves; order Passeriformes; family Rhabdornithidae; genus Rhabdornis; species Rhabdornis inornatus. The sequence goes on along the minus strand of VWZS01002145.1, from coordinate 765,454 downwards.
TATCAACACTTAACCTGTTTCTAATTCTTACTTCAGACTGATGAGATACTCAGTTATTTTCAGAATATTCAGCTATTTTCAGGACTTTTTTTGAATTCTGCTTATTAAGGAGCACCAACATCCAGTCCACTTGAAGATTTAATCCCCTGGTTCTTCAAGAGTACTTAGTCTTTCTGGATGCAATGAAAAAAGCTTTTTATCTGCCTTTTCCACTTCACAGTGAAATCAATCTACATTTTTACCCCAACATTCTTCATCTTCTAAGACTTTTTATATCTATCCTTAAAAAAAAAAAAATAAATCAACTTTTAAATGTAAATTATGAATTTTTTGAGGTTCACATACTTGGCTCTGATTGTCTGGCCAATGACTTTAAGCTGTGTTGTTCTTCCAGGCTGCAAGACTCTTGAGACAGGGCCTATGTCTCCCTCCAGGTACTGTAAATGTCAATCACACAGAGACTGCTCAATAAATGAATAATGATGGTTTTCTTACTGCTTTATGATGATATGTTTCCCTTGCCAGAGATATTATAGTGGAGCCAAGATCAAAACCCATATGGAAAAAAAAAGTACTCTGATTTATCTGTGCAGGAAACAGTGCAAGATTGCACTCCTGCACAATTTCAATGTTACTTCTTTGCTTCTTTTTTGACCTCTGGAGATTGAATACTTAGTCTGTTTTAATGTTCTTCAGCAGGCTTCAGAGAAAACAATACCAAAGCTCTAAACATTTGCAGACTGGGGTTTTGCAAGCATGGATATAATGACCAGGGTTAGCAATTAATTCAGTGGGCAAGTTCCCTTCCAAATAATTGACTTTACTTGACTCTGGAAAGTCCCGAAACACGTGCCTGACATTTAATCTTGACTTCAACAGGAGCTAAGCAGGCATTTAAGCTGCTCTGAATAGTAACTGTCTCTTGAATATGGACTTTTCGTGCTGTGCCCAGCAGTGGCAGAGGCCACAGGGAATGCATGGGTGTGCAGTGGCTCAGAGGAATCCCCCCATCTTGTGTGTTGGACACACTGTCCAACACACAAGATTGAGATTAGAGCTGCAATGTTAACAGCATCTCTAATCTCTCTGCCAGTTCTAGTATACTGAAACCCGATGCATCTCTCTGTCCTGTCTACAGAAAGCACTGAAGTATTTCTGCAATCCTTTGTAAATTGTTGTCTGTCTGGAAACTATCCTCAGTACTTCTTTAACTTCATGCACTTTTCCCAGATAAAGCGGGAATACACTCTGGATTATTAACTGTTCAGAAAGCAAGTAGACACCTTTTTCATTTAGTCTGTTAAAAGTCAGGAATTCGGTAGTGTTACACTGGTATAAATTAGCACAAAATTAGATCAGATAGCAGATTCAAACCTTGAAGAAACTCTTCCCACTGAGGACCCTTGGACAGGACTGTTCAGCAAAGCCCACCCTGCCTCTTTCAGCAGGAAGGGTTATAACCCTCGCATTGCCAGGTCCTGTAATTCAAGGGCAACCCACACTTCAACCAAAGTAAATACCGCATTTTATTATGAACACCTTGTCCCAGCTGATTCCTTTTATTGCACAAGCACCCGGAAATGCAGTGAAACGGTGGGAAACAAATTGCTCTCTCTGCAGCCTTTCCCACGCAGCAAAGGCAGGACGACCACTAGGAGATGCTGCTGTACGCGGAATGCACCCGGCGCCGCGGGAGACAAAAACGAAGTAAGAAATACTTCAGTCCAGACTGAGCCAGGGCATTTTGGTGTTGTTGTTTTTCTTTTTTAGGCATTTAGAGGGGAAATTTGAGACCACAGTTTACAGTAATTTGTGAGGACTACTTTAGCACCAAAAAAAGGCATTGCCTTTTAGTTTGATATAAATTACTAACACAGGAATTTATTTCTCTGTTCTAGAGTTATGACTGCTGGGATTTGGATAACAAAAATGTCTGTGTGTCTGTATGTGGAAGACTTCAGCCCACTCGATAATATGACTTCAGCATATATTGACAAAAACCTTCCAGGATAAAATGAAATTAAAATTCAGGGATGTAATTAAACAGAGAAATTAGAAATGCACCTGGGATTCAAGCAAGGGGATTTTCTATGTCTAGGAAGAAACTTGATAGGTTTAATGGTAATTCCAGTTCAAAACTAAGGTGTTAGAAAAGCTTTTACTGGAGCTCTGCTGAAGGTCTTCCAAAATATGAAAAGTAACTGAAAACTCTATTTATGTGTTTATATTTGCTTGTCACTGTAGCAAAACTGCAGCTGCTGTGTGGCTCTATCACCCTTCACAGTGACTGGGGATGCCATGCGTGCTTATGTTGGTTATTTGCCATCAGATAGGATTGTTTTCCGCTGGCTTGTGATGATTGCTGCCATAAAATGAATTATTGGAAATTAGTAAAACAACATCAAATTTGTATTGTCCTTTGGCAACATAAATGGTTATTCATCTGCAGGGAGTGCACTTATCGCTAATGATCTTTCTCTGTGCCTTGACATGTTCACTCACTTTTGGGAATTTTGGTGAAGATTTTTTTGTCTTCTTTAGTTTTACTCAGGGGTCTTTGAGGGATGGGTAGGAGAAGGGGTTCTTTTTAGGAGTATTTTGGACATTCAAGTTGCTGCAGTTCTCTTGCCCCTATTTTATAGAATAAGGCTAATGTCTTCATACTTGTGTGTTTATTTTTATGTACACTGTTTCCATATTTAGTAAATGCAGTTCTCAGTATTGCAGAAAAAGAGGCCATTTATTTGTGCATCCAAGTATACAGAATTAAAAGTCCAGCATAGTGTATAAATAAGTATCTCAATTCCCAGGCAGGCTAAACTGCCTGTGTAGTTAGGTCCCCCCTTGCCCTCCCTCTGGGTATACCATACTGTGCTCCTAAAACAAATGTATACAGTACCATTTCAGGGGACATTCTCCAGTGACTTCCTCCACACAGCTTCCATCATTGCTGCTGCCAGGTCCCACTTGTTGCCTCTGCCGAAGGCAGGACTGGCAGCTCCCGTCTGGCAGCTGCATCTGTGGGAAACAAGGCATCGGCCCATGACAAAACTAGCGGCTTGAGAGACAGGGGTGAGATGTGAGGAGTGGGGGTCTGAAGTTCCAGGGAAGGTGGAAATTGATTTGGTAAAATCTCATGCTGTGTGATACATTCAATATTTTTGCATGGGTTGGCAGTAATCTGGTGTTACAGCACAACGCAAGGTCAGCTTGTCAATAAGCGAACTGTAATTCTGTGAGGCTTTGCAGGGAGAAGACAGGGAGTTAAATATATGCTGAAAGGATAAAATAACTTTAAATTTAAATGTCTAAGCTGAAAAACTTGTTCTTGAGCAGAAAGCTTATGCTGATAAGTCCTAAGCTTCCAGGAAAAGTAGGCCTTGTAGAACAGGGAGCATAATGAAGAATAGTTTATTTTTCGCTATTTCTATTTTACAAGGTTTGCAGATATTCCTTGTGTGAGAAGTGTGCTTGTGAGGCTTCAAAGTATTCTTATGTGCAATATAAATATTTCCTTTTTTGTTTTCTCTTTAGAAACTGGTTGGAAGATTGTGCTGTTTTCTTCAGCGTTCTACTAGTACAACCCAGCTAGAAGGTCTGCCATCAAAATTTCATCCTGGATTATATCAGTTTCTGGTTGCTTTTTGGGGGAAAGCAAAGGGGATGATCCAAAGATAGACATAGACTTTGCAAACAGACTGGGTCCTTCTACAGGCAGCACAGTCTACTTTAGGCCCAAGTTCCTGATATTACTTTACCATAAAGTGGATGCAGATGTTATTGGTGAGCAGAGGAACACTGGAAACCTTTCAAAGGAAATGCACTTATGGAGGGATTTGAAGGAGGAAGTGATGGGAACTTTTCACATGAGAGGTTATGATGAAATGTTTATACTTGATCCATAAATGACAGGATGACATTCAGAACAGTGTTAACAAATCATAGGATATTTGATCTGCAAGTGTCAAGCCTGAAAAGTCCCTTGGCTGCTTGTGAAAATTTCACAGAGAATTCTTGTAGAAGTTAATCTTAGATGTTTGGTGTCCTTTGGAAGGAGGATTAACAGGGCTCCTAGGAGAATCAAAGTAGAAGGCATACTCAGTTGGACAGGAATCTTGATTAACCAGTGTACAGTCACAGAGAGTGAGAAAGAGACTAAAGATAGTGGGTGATGCCAATGCTGCTCTTCTTGCAGACAATTCGATTATTCATTTTATATGAAGCCTTTTGTATGAAATTAATTTCTAAGATAGCACTGGGGAAATGGAGACCCCTTTAATGTGAAGATGATGGCATTTCCAGTGCTCATCAGAGCAATCAGGAGCTTCTTGGAGCAGAGTTTGGACAATTTTCCTTCGCCTTATAGAAGTATGACAGCACCACTTTAAACTTTCTTAGAAGTGCATCTTTTCCTAGTTATAAATTAGCAAAAGAAAAATACACAGCCTGATTGAAAGAATAAAATAAAATGTAAGAGGAAGTAAGGAATTGGAACAGTTAACTGGAGACTCTGGTCAAATCCATTCTTCTCTCCTGTGTTTCACTGTTTACTTTAACTGCATCCCACCACGATGTTCAGTTCAGTGTGCATAAATTTATAGGGAGTAATTTCTCTATTTTTAATACACAAATGTGTCTAAACACATTTTCACAGGAGGAGGAATTTGTTCTTACAAACGCTTTTAACTAATGAAAGCCCTACTTCTCTGTCCTTTAATTGCCTTGAGAGTTCCAGATGGGGTCAGATCCTTGTCTCCTATCAGTTTTCTACTGACCACTCAGCCAAGTGAGTTACTGCAGACTCATGCAAACAGGAGAACTGTCGGACTGTGCCTTTTGGTTCTCTGCATGTACCCTGCTATGTTGATGATTAGTCTTTTTAAAATCAAGAGAGATGAGGTAAGAGCAGTAAGCTCTGCTAGCACAGCCAGGTTATGTATAGATATTGGGTGATCCACTCCTCTTAAATCGCTGCCTGATTTCTTCAATTACTTGAAAGCCAAACTCAGAAACTAACAATCTATAGCCAAAATATTTTTCTTCCTAAAAAAGCTTGACATATGCAGATTTGTGGCACTTTTTGCTGCTATGATTTTAAGGTGATGTCTTCTGAGTAGCTGCCATTTCTCATTGCTGTCAGAGCAGACTAGTACTTCAGACTGTTGCTGCTGGCACTGAGCCTTGTTGCAGAAACAGTTTATTTGCATAGGTTTCTGATTCTTCATATGTTGGAGACCTAGTGCATTTTATTCATTCTTCTTCTGTCTGAAGGTAGCCAGTTCTCATTCTCCTTTTATAGTCTGCGTGTAGTTAACAGCTACCAAGTGGTCTCATGGAATGAGGACAAGGGTTTGTAGTAATTTTCTCCTCTGTTACTGCAAAGAGCTCTCTGGGTCTGTGCCAGCTTCTTCAGTGCTATCCCACTGTGATCCCATCACTCGTGTTTCAGATCCCTCAGTCTCTCCTTCGCTATCTAATTTTGCGCACTTGCTTTCCAGTGAGCTCTCTCAACAACATCATACCAAGGAGTGAAGCTAACACCCTTCACACTGGGGTTTTTTAGGAAGACTTGAAAGAGTCTTTGCTGCCTTGGCAGGCTGGCATCTGAAAAGAGGGAATGTTGGCAGCTTGCTCGTGGATTGGCCATTCTGGAGAAAGTAGCTTCATCTCTTAATTTTTATGCCTTTTACAGTCTCATGTGTGCAGAGTTTTACTTCTTTTCTTAGTGGAATACATTAAAGAGCTGTTGATTAGGCAGAAACTGCATCACAGCTGGTTGAAAATCAAAGGTCAAGATTTTTAAAACGTTGAGGAAGATGAATAAGCATCATGCTTCCTTTGTAACTGTCTGAGCTGCTGGAGCACAGAATGTATGTAATTTGGGCCATTTATTCGCATTCCCAAGTATGACCTTTTGAGCTAACTTTAGGTACTTCGGAAAAAAAATCTTGGCCAACTGTCAACAACATAATCAACAAGCAGAGAAGCTAGTTCTAAATAGACCACCCTGAAATAGTTCTGCTTTTGCTGGCAATTTATATCATTCCCCCCTGGATCTCTCCCTTGAGCAGAATATCCGGTTGGATTTATTGTGGCTTCACCACAAGTGTGGTAGCAAGGTTCCCTCTAAATTTTCTCATGAGGAAGGAATCAAATACAAATGAGAAAATAAGGTGTTACAGATAGCATACAGCTTGTTTATAACCTTTTTCTTGAAGGAAAACACCTTCCACCATCTTTAAGCCTTACCTTTTGGATTCTTTATCCTGCAGGATCAGTAAAGCTCTGCTAGGCAAAGCTATTAATAAAAATCAGTAACATATATTCTGACCCTGCACAGAGAATTTGGAAAGCAGTGTATCTCAGTTGCAGTGGACAGAAAAAATATTTTTAGAGGATATTTAGAATTCTGTGTTACAGCTGGGAGATACTTACCTTCTTTTACGAAAGAGGGGCACTGAATTCCTAGCAAACTCACAGGATGTCTCTCACTACAGATGTTTCTGATGCTTTAGAGCAGAGGTGCTCCAATGGGCACTCGGGCATGGGTTAGGATTTTAAGCACAGCTTACCCAGACCTCACTGAGGTCTCAAACTGACATGTGGAAAATTTTTTGGTATTACTGGTATTTTTTGCCAGACCTTACAGGTCTCCCAGGGGGCAGCTGGAGTTCACTGCCTCAGTCCCCAGCTATGGAGGTGACACGTGGTACTTTTTCAGGAACCAGTCCTCAGTAAAACTAAAAACTGGCCTTGAGCCTCCCTTGTTTGGGGACCCTTCCTGTGGGTCGCAGTTGGGAATGTACCAATATTAGTTTCTCAGGGGTCACAAAGAGTTGTAGCATTTTGTTAAATAGTGATAGGTCTTGTAGATTAGATCCTGAAATATACATTTAAAATTTATCTTCCAAAGGTTTAAACCAGCAGCGGACTTTTCACTTTTTGATGGGTATCATGCAGAGGCATTAGTATTAAGCATTGAGGAGCATTACATAACCTTTTCTTTATTTCTGGATGGGAAGTCTATATTGAATAAAACCTATGATGGAAAAGTTGAGAGTTAAATGACTGGTATTTGGTGCTGACACTGAAGAAATAATTAATGAAAACAAGCAGGTATGCAAAGAAAACTTTAATAAACCCCATGATAATGAAGTTTAGTACCAGTATGGTGCATATTCTTACATTATACTCCATGAGCCTCTAGTGCTAACCACTCACAGACAGAAAAAAAACCCACTAGTAGAATGTGAAGAATTAGTTTCAGTACTGATAGAAATTGCACCTCAGGTGCAAAATACTTTAAAAATAGATGTATGTGGGAAAGCAGTGTTATTTGCACTAAATATTTTACAGTAGTGCACGTGAAAAAAATAATTACTTTGTGCTTTAAGGATAGGCAAATTTAACAAGAAAATCACATAAAATATTGCCTTCAATTAAATTGGTCTTCCAGACCCATGTACTTTGTATTTTGTTAACTGCTTTTTACCTTTCTTCTAGCCTCTGATTAAATAAGAATCCATTTTGGTCTTTTGCATCCACGAAACAAATCTGAAGTTACTTCACAATTTCATGCTTTCTTTTCTACTGATTTACAGCTTAGTTATAAGTAGCAAACCCTTTTTTGTCCCTATTTATTTCAGTTCAAATATCGTGGTGGATGTTGCAGGTTCCCACCAGTCTTGGCACTTTACATGCAGAAAACAGACAAGGATCTTTGCAGGAAAGCATATCCCAGTGTAGGAAACTTCTGTTATTGTGATTCAGGTGCATATATTCATAAGACAGAAGTGTAAGAGGAAGGGAAGACATTCTGCTGGCTGATGGTTTTTGCCAGCTTGGTAGGACTGTGGTAGTTTCCCACCTTGTTAAATTGTTAGCTGGTGTTTGAAAGGCATGCGTACTCATAATTCCAGAGGTTGTAGGAGAAAAAGAGGAACCTGGATTGTCTCGTAATGAAGAGCCGTGCTGGGAGCAGGGTGAACTGTTGAGGCACAAATTTGTGTCAAATCAGCAGACACATTTGGCTGAGGCAGTATTTTAAATTCACAGTTGGCTACAGATTATTTGAGAGCCTTGCCCCAAAGACTGAAAATATCAAAAGGTTCCTGAATAAAATGTATCTGGAGAAGAAGAACTGCTCAGAGTACTGGTTGCTGTTCAGTTCGAGGACACGTTATTAGTAGGTCATTGCTTCATTTTCTGGTATAGGCAATAACTCTCCTGGAGGCATTTCTATTTGTATTCTCTCTAGGACCACAATTTTTCCTTAGAGAATGTTTGCTTAGTTTTAAATCTAAGCAAGAACAAAATACATTGAAATTGTAGACCTGTTAGAAGGAATAATCTATTTCTTATTTTCAGGGAGCTGGGCTCACTTAGGGAGGGTCTGACATGGTTTTGTGAATCTAGGAATGAGATGGATTTAGAGATACTTTATTTTGCTTAATTTCTTCCTACAATATGATATTTATCACTTTTAGATAAGATCTGTTTATGGAATAAATTTCATTCCTACCTAAATTAATTTAGATTTCAATTTGTTAGCATTTTCTTGTATTGAGTATAAATCAGAGAAATTCATTTATCGATAATAATTTTTTATTTCCTAACACCATAGGTAGCTGTAACACAATAGTGGGACAATGAATGGCTATTTCCCTGAAGGTTTTTAAGATCCCAAGGCTGCACTGTAATCTCCTCGAGCTTTAACATGCATTTACTAACAGTGTAAGGTCTAGCCACAAAGGATATGATTAAAAAGTGCTGAAAGAAATGTTGATATTTAATTTCCTTTAAATTAGCAGCGGCATTCCAAAAAGAAATAATAGTTCAGAAACTGAACAAGCAAAATGGAGAGTTGGGGAGAAGCTTCCGTTTTCTACTGTGCATTTGATTTTATTTAAGGGAATGTGATTTACTTATGCATGAGGAGTGAGGAGGCAGTGGTACATCTCTGCAGGATCCTGGAGTAATTGTGCCCTGTTTCTGGGTATGCCATTGCCAGAAGAGTCAGTGGCGAACTCATTGTATTGCTTTCCTCTGAATTCTCTCCAGTTGTGGTCTGAAGCAAGCTTGGCTAAGCAATAGGCAATATGATATCCACATATGTTAGCCAAAGCAGTAAAAGCTGATAGGAATGAGTTAATACAGCAGGAGTGGATAATCTAGGTGAAATTGAGGTCTCTGGTTTGTGACCCCTGTCAGAGTTGACAGTGGCAGCTAAATCCTAGCTGCCCCAGCTGACTGACCTACCCTTTTTTTAAAGGTTGCTGCTCCTGTGGCAGAAGTGATGGAGCTGCTGTACCTGCTCCGCAGCAGTGCACTGCTCAGTATCTTACCATAAACTAAAACCAGGGGCATTTTGCATTGATTGTGGCATCAGTGGATCTGATGTGTTGCCTGCTATGCTATCTCTGCCATTAGCATAGCAAGTTTTGACAAAGGGACAGAGAGGATTTCAGGGGTAGCAAACTTTTTGGATGTCATTGCTACACATGCTGCGAACTATGTACCACAGTACTGAAGTGGGAGAATGTAAACCGTAGGAAAAGGGGAAATATAAATTCCATATTAGTGCCATATTAGAATATTATAGCAGTCTTACATTTTCACAAGGTTCCCTCCTATCTTCAACTTTGAACTGTAGCTTGACAGTTTGAAATTTTGTAGTGGAATTCCACCTGAATCTTGCTTTCCAAAGGCAACTGACAAGGCTATTAATTTACCAGAGTCTTTGCCATTTGTTTGACTTCATCACAAGAGTTCACAGCATTTTGTGAGGATACCAAATGCAGGTCCTAGCTCCAAAGGGAGCAATAAACAATCAGATCATGGCACACAATTAAATCAAGGGATGAATGCAAGTGTTTTTCAACAGCATGGTAGATAGCTTGCTGCAACCACATTACCTGAATGAGAAATTCTGTGGCTGGAGAGGAGCTCAGGCAAGCTCAGGAAGCAATGACCTGACCCTTCCAAACTACAGATTAACCATTTCAAGAAAATCATCTGAAGACACATTGTCTGAGAGATACAGTAAAAAGAGGGGACCCCAGACCAGAGCAGGACAAAAGATCTCCAAAAATATGGCTTGCTTTTCTCGTACCTAGGTTTCATCAAGCTTTAGGGGTCCCAGAAGTTGAAGACTCTGCAAGAGAATGAGCACTGTTTTTCCTTCATCCTCAGGAAGTAGGACAGAAAGTACCACCTTGCAATCCTTCCCATGAGAGTGGGTCTCCTCTTTTGGTCAGTGAAGACACAGAGCAAGCAAACAAGGCTAGTAGCAGAGAGAGGTTGAGACCCACAACAGTCACAATGCTCTGAACTGCTGCCTAAGCATGGAATTTATTTTGCATTCCTTGGAGGTGTAAAGAGATTTTAATAGTGCTGTTTTCTGCCTTTGAAATTGAGCAAGACTAAACTAAATGCAGAATATGTGAGATCCAGCCCAATATGTGTAATGACTGGGGTTAGTGTGGGAAAGCTAAATTTAGACAGTGCCTCTAATCAGAGTTGGAAGGCCAGGAATGGAGCAGTATGGCGCACAAGATGCAGAAAGACATTCAATTAACCTTAATTCAAATTCAAGGTTTCAGTCTGTGCTGCTTTGCTGGCTGAGCATGTGCACCAAAGTACCCATGATATTTTGGTGAGGGCATTGTAATCTGTTGAGATTTTCACAGCCCACATCTAAAATCTATTTTTAGACTTCAGCTCTTAAAGAAGAAAAAAAATAAGGGCAAGCTAGGATAATTTTCTAACAAAGTCTTAGAAAAATATTCATTGCTAGGCTGACAACCTTAATGGCCAGTTACGGATGAGCTACAAACCCTGGAAAATGGGGCTTATAATGCGAACTGCAATTCAACCATGTAACGATAGTATTGCAGATGGGATATGGTAACACACAGCCATTCCCTGCCTGACTGAACTGACTGTCCCAGAATTCTGAGGAATTTACCCACTCTGTACCCATCCACTCTGAGCTGGAAGGGAATCAGCAAACATATCCTTAGATGCTAAGCTTCAAAAATTTCAGCATATTGAGTAATATTGAGTAATCATGGCTGATTTCAGGCCTGGAAATAGGACAAGGACTTTTGGAATAGACTGTAAATAGCTGGCAAACTAAGGAATAGCTTTCTAGGAGAGAGGGGAAAGGGAAAGAAACATCACTTTAGTGGCTTAAACCATGCCCATAGAAAAGGCACAGATGTTTCCTATTGGAACATCCCCTTATAAAACAGCTTCATCCCTGCAAAGCAGCACACTGCAGCTTCTATATATAACTGCAGAGTAACACAACATGGCTGAGAGTTTACAGAAGCTTGTTTACTTGTAAAACATCAGGGACAAAATCAGATAGCTAGGAGCAGGTGGGATGTCTCTTGACAAGCACCCAATATTTCTGTACAGCAGCACAGCAGTTTTGTCTGCCTTCACAGAAGGTGCTGTTGCATTCCTGCAGCAAGTGATGGTTGTCAGTTCTGATTGCTACTATTTGCATTTATGTAAAAGCATCCAGAAGGTTGAGCTTTAGGCCATCCAAGGCCAGATAACTGGGGGCTAATGTGGTCTCCATATCCTTAAGTTTGTTTCCATGCACAAGTGCATTATGGTGTTTCATTACCAGATCATATAACAGTGTGATGTGACAATGTGACATACTATTCAGCAAAACAGGAAATGTTGAGAAACCTTTCTGTGTTATTCACATCAGCAGCTTTCAATAAAAAAAGTGGCATGCCCTCCATGATGGAATGAGTACAGATGCATTAGTATTCCTCATAGAGCATCACCCTTGTCATTACAGTAATGACAGATTTTGCATGCTTAACCTATTGCTCATAAAAAGAGTATGTTTGTTTCCATAGAACCAGATTGTTCTCCCCCCACATGTACTCAAGTAAGTGAGACAATTCCAGGATTAAGGGTCTCAGTAATGTCAGTAGGATTAAAGTGAACATTTTTCAGAAGTGACTGGGATTTGCTAAAAGCCTCTTTCTTAAAATTGTTATTTTTGATGCATTCCAACAAGCACAGTTTTTCACTAGATTCATCGCATACATCGCAGTGCCTCAGCTGCAAAATGTGGATCCAGATTCATAGCTGGATCAAAATCTCAGATCTTCTGCCCTTCACAGAAACAAAATAATTTGTTTTATGACAGCCAGACTCCTTAGGACCAGGACTTAGAAGGGAAGGACTTCTTTTCCAGATATTCTCAGGTACATCATTTCACTTGTATTTCAGTTTCACCATTTCTGACAAAGAGGTTAAATAAACTTTTTTATGTGGTGAAAGAGAATCATATCTATAAAATACATAAAGCTTATTAGCATATCTGTATTCAAAGAGTTATTTGATAATATAAAATATTACACTCAGAAAAAAGAAAAATTCCTTGAGGACACTCTCCCAACCTTATAAAAAAGTCTAGACTTGTTTCATAAGCATTCCCATTCAATCCTTGTTAACAATTTCTGTCCACGAGGTCACACAGGCAGCCCAGACCAAATAGGGCATCAGCATTTGGAAAAGTTTTCCCTGACTGTAGTTGGCTTGAAGTGCCCCTTGCTGAAAAAGCACTGCTGTGCAGTCAGCAGGGACGGGCAAGATGGTGCTTGCCAGGGTGTGAATTCGCAGCGCATTAGCTGCTCTCCATTAACTCCATAGTAGTAAATGTGTCATTGTGCTCACAGGAGTGTTCTTAGTACAGATTGAGGCTATCCACACAGGAAGCTAGTGTGGAGTAACTAGGGCTGTATAAATTCACATCATAGCTTAGTTGGTACTAAATTTCCCCTGTAGATAAGCCTGCTGTCTATCCACTTACTTATTTTGTGTGCTTGCAATGCTACTTTTCTTCAATTACCACACTTCTGAATATGATTGTGGATCTATCTTCCTTTTTGTCCTTGAGAGTAATTTGTTGCATGCTACCCACCAGGCAAACCTTCAGTTTCTGCAGCTGCCATTACATGTAGTACCAATGGTCTCTGAGCTCTCAGGACTAGGTTGAAAATGTGGATGCTGTAGGCTGAAAGTACAACTTAAACCCACTGTCATATTTCCAAGTGCAGCTGGTATTCCCTCTGTGGCCATCCTCTGCCATCCTCCACAACCAACTTCATCTTTGTCTGCCTCCTCTGCAGCCCTTTGTAGCTGGTTTGTTTCAGAGCAGTTTGAGAAACACAAAGTCTTAGTGCAATCTAAGCGTGAACTCACAGGTCCCATATTTCAAGAGCAACATGCTCAGGGGACCACACGGAATTGTGCCTGAGCAGAGCTGTTATGATTTAATTACTCATTTTACAATAAGCTCAACAATTCTAAATTGTCCGGACACCTTTGGCTGGATATAAAGCTAGTCATTGTAGCCCAGAAATGCTGTACACTTCCCTTCAGCACCTGCTCTGCCTCACTGCTTGCTTTGATGCTGTTGCTCAGGCTTGTTGCCTGGTGGTTGCACGGTAAGCTGCTTGGGATAGGATTGATGTCCTTTATACTTCATCAGGGTCTGGGAGAATGGGGGACCCCTATCCTGTTACATGGGGCACAAATGCAGCACAAGTGATGGTGATCGTGATTACAGCTGACAACTGAAATAAATGGTGCTCTGCAGACCTCATCCACTTCAGCTGCATTAACATGAAGGGCAGAGAATAAAGCCATGATCCCAATGTTGAAAGCTAGGATGAAACTGGTAGTGTTACAGTTGTATTTTCCCTCCCCTTTTCACAACCAGATTACACACCTTATTAAGAACACTTTCCTGCATGCTTTGCATTATTCCTTTGCCCTCAATAGTGAAGAAATGCAAGACCAAGCCGAGCTTTTCTACACTTTCTGTCTTTCTCCCTTGCTAAAGTATGTGGGACTCTATGCCTAATCCATACAATTTCTAGGGCATGCTACTCAAAGAGAATACACCATTATTAATAGAGGACATCACCAAAATGCTTGAACAATGCCTCATTGTGAGGGTGGAGAGAGGTTGTTGATGGTTCAGCTCCAAGCCTTGAATTCTCATTGCTAACCCTGCAACTGACCCTCGGGAACCTTTTCGCTTTTCTTGCTTCCCCTGTCTTCCTGAAGAGTGTTTGTTGCCTTTCTGTTAATTAGGGTCGTTGGTGTACTCATTTGCGTGGTGATTTGCACTTCCAGCTCATAGATAATTGATTATCACGAAATTGCTCAAGTTCCAGAAATAAAAAATAAAGATCCGGAGACCTTAAATATTGTATTTAAGCATGTGCTTTGCAGAAGAGAAAGAAGACTGTTCCCCATCTGCTCCCAGCTTCTGCACTGTACCTCTTTCAAATACAGGGTTATTAATTCGGTAAGTGTAAAAAGTGTCAAAATCCTCTCTGAAAGCTTGATGAGGTGTATGCCCACTTCCCCTAACTCAGGCAGAATTCTAACTTTTTATCACAAAGCCATAATAAATAACGGGTTTTAGGGGAAGCTGGAATCATTGCTAGGAAGTCTTACTGCTCCCCAGCTACAGATGGAAAGCTCTTTAACATAGACACCTTGTACTGATTTCCTTGCTGAAAACCTTAATAAATGTAGATTTTGGCTTCCTACCCAGAGCTTTGAAGAAATTGCTCTTATAAAATCTCTCCTCCCCTCACTGAGAGGTTTTTCCCTTCCAAAGATACCAGTGTCTCAATGCAAGTAGGTTTAGCCAGGATGTTTGGCAGAGCATATATTTTGAACAGGGTGTACCTAACTCTCACTTTTGACCCTGCACTCAGGCACTAAGATTACAAGCTGCCTTTCTCAAATGCATCTTTTAAATATCCAAGTGAAAAGTGTGTGTGTGATGACAGTTCCTAGTTTCTGGTTAGGTCAAGTAGGTAAGATTTATGATGGTCTTCAGTTTTAATTTCCATGTTTCGAGTAAACACTGATTACTAGTTTTGTAAACAATGTGATGAATAAGTGTGTTCCTGAGCTTCAGCAACTTTAACTTCTTTGATAATTATGGCTTTTAATTAATGAATTTCTTTTTAAAGTAAGGGTAAGCAGATTAACTACTGCCAGTGTGAATGTTTGGATTTATTGATTTGACAGTTTAACATTGACCTCTTGTATTGGTCAATATTTGCCTAGGAGGTTATTAAATCTTACTGTCTTTTACAAATGCCAGTATATATATGTATGGTAACTAGAAGAGAAGAAAATTGCAATGCTAGAAGTTTTATTAACCAATAATGAAAGTTTGGTAAAACTAATTATTTTCAGGTTAAAGTCAAATTAATCAAACCACTGGGCTGCTTTTTTGAGAGTGGTCAAGCATCTTGACCTGCAATTTAGTGATGCTTTATTTCAATTTAACTGAGTTTAATAAAGGAGAGCATGGGGGAGGGGGAGAAGAACCAGCCAAGATGTTTGATTTGTAGTGGAATAAAACATTTTGTTTAACCACAGATTAATATATTTGTTTGGATGTGGAAGAAAAGCCAAGTGAAGGAATGAAGAGAAAACCACAACTCTTTTCCTCTCACTTCAGCTAACAAACAGAAAAAGTAATGCTCTGAGCAGTGCTTGTTATTGCATTTGCTATATTTCACTAGACATATCAGGAAATTTCTCTACATTATGGCAGTCTAATTTAGATTTTAAGAAAATGGGGGGGGGGGGAAAGACAGACAAACATTTATCTCCAGGGAGGAAACAACTGATTCAGCTGCAGCCAGCTGTTTCCATACATTTTGCAGAGTACATTCTTCCAGGGCTCCCACACTGCTGACCTATAGAAGGTGAGTGCAAGTAGCTTCTCAAGGTGTTATCTTTCCAGGCTAGACACAAGACTGTAAACAATACGAAAAAGGGAAATAATTTCCCTTTTTTTCATTGCTGGAGGACCCATTTTCCTCCTTCTAACAGGTTTCTCACAGCTCTGCCGCTTAATAAAAAAAGGAGATGGCGCTGGTCCCCATCGCACATTCTTCCCATTTCTCTGGGCATAGGTATTTAACAAAAAGGAATGTTCCTCTAAAGTTTTGCCTAACTCTTCTCTGAATTACTGCAGGATGGCTCATGCCATACCACAGCTGTTGTCTTGTTTACATAGCATGGTTTAAATGGACATTCCCATCATGGGACATATGGGGCATGGATGTTACATACTGCATTCTAGAATAAGGCTAGATAAATCCCATTTTTATGGCTTGAGTTTTTAAGTCCCTGTGAGACTTTGCTGCAGGAGACTGACAGGAGGGACAGGTGTATCGTGGCTTCAGCCTGGTGGCAAGTTTTCACATTCAGCTGCATTCTTCCAGAAGCAAAGGGCCGAGCAGCTGGCAGCCCCCAAGCCTCCTTGCCTCTGCAGGAATGCCTGTGGCAGGGAGAAGAATGTGCTGTGTCCCTGCCCCATCACGCAGTCGCATTACAACACAGGCATGGCTGCTGATCCTGCTTGTCAGGTGAGGCCTTCCTTGGATGCAGCCCCCATTATCCTTATTTACCCTGAATGGGGGCCTGGGCTCCTTACCTGGAGAGATGTAGAGCATTTTAAGGCAGTGAGCAGATCTCGTAACAAAGAATATGCAAAAAATAGGTTTTGCTGAAATCAGAGCTCCTTTTGCAAACATTTTCGAGTTTGGAAATTGAATGAAAACTAGACATAGTTTATCATGTTTCCTTGTTTGCTTAAATAGATTTAATAGGAATATTAAAACACAAGTTTTGGCAGGATACGGTGTGAAAAGGGTCCTTCCGAAGCCTATTCTGCCTGTGAGCAGCATAAGTCCAGTAAGTGAGCATTCCTAGATAGAGAGACATTCTTTGTGCGGCTACATGAGGAAGCTCTTTTAAGGAATAGGTGTATAACACAACTGAGAAAGCCCAAAAACAAAGAGTGGGCTTCTTTTGGTTGCATGGTAGCTAAGGGCAACTAGATATGAAACAAAGGGCTAAATTACACTTTGTACTATATGGATGTGCTATGGAGGAAAGTACATACTCTCCCCTCCCTTTCTCTCCCTCATGTTGCATCCTTCATGGTCTGCAGAAATGTTTCTTCATAGCTCAAGGGGAGGAGTTGGCACTGCTGGCCAGGTTGAGAAGTTTCTGTAGAAGCATAAAGCTGGGCTCAGCAGACAAAGCATATATGCTGGCTACGCTGGCAGAGCGAGCATAGGGAAGGCTCCCTGCAAGGGACTTCCCCCAGCTTTCACCCAGTCTGTCCCTCCTCCTTCTCTTGTGCACATTTGTGCACTATGGCAGTGAGCAGGATGAAGTACTGCAATAGATCCCTATCCTAACTATTCAGGCTACGAACCCAGCCATAGCAAAAACAGCAAAGAAAAAGCAGAAACCAGTCACCATCTTTGGTTGTAAAAGAGGAATGGTGTGAGAATCCAGGGTGAAGTTCCAGCCCCACACCCCATCACATCAGCTACAGCCGGCAGGCCAGCACTCTTTGGAGTCTTTTCTTGCAAGATGTGCTATAGGTATTTCTACATACAAGCTATTTCCTCTCTTTTGTTTTCACCTTTGAAGGTCACTGAAAGGGTTAGCTGCATCACTGCACAGCTCAGGAAAGGCAGGTGCTACAATTGCCTAGTCTAAAAAATCAGGCAAGAGAATTAGCTCTTCTGCAAGGAGACCAAGCATCTGGAATCTTTCTCCTTTCACAGTAATCCCATTTGCTGTGAAATGACTGAACTCAGATCCCTGAATTTTCCTTGAAGACTATCTACAAGTACCAGCCAGCAGATCTGCAGCAATCTAGGGGGTAGGGGATATATAAATCTCCTTCATTTATGGCCACTTTCCTCTCACCCTCTTCCAAAATCATATTGTCTCCCTTCCAGTAGCAGCAGCAGTGACGGACACATCCACCCCGTGGCAGGGAGGACAACACGGGTGTGAGGCTGCAGTGTTGCCTGGTAACCGCCTGCGGACAGCATGGGAGATCAGGCGCTGGAGCCCGTGGTGCCGCATCCTTCAGAAAAATGGGTGCCTCGCAGCTGGCCTGAGATCAGCAGTGCCCATCCTGCACAGCAGCTTTGCACTGGGCTGTCTGGTCGTAGCATTTGAGAAGTTGGATCCTTTTCTTGTCTCTGCAATTAATGTTGTGCCCTTCAAACATGGCTTTGGAACAGTCCAAGTTCATAAGCACTATGCAAGCCTATTCTGCACAGATGGATAAAGATCTGACTCTCAACACCATGGCAGAAGGGCTCAATGGCACAAGAACTCATTTATTAATGAAAACATTCCTATTTGGTTATATTTGTCATATAACTTTTTATGATGTTCTGAGAGTCAGTTATGTGATATACTTAAAATACATTTCAGGATTCTGACATATTTGGATTTAGTCAGATGTAGAGCTTGGCTCCAGATCAGAATCTCACTTACATTAAATCTAGTTGCGGTATGAAACCCTAGAAGTAGGATTTGTGTTCAAACTAAACAATACTAGAATCCTACAAGCAGTTCCTGTAAGAGCTCAGCTATATTTGGTGGCTACCTGAGCAGCTGAGGCTTTAAATAAAGCCAGTATTGCTCGCTCAACTTTTACCAGCATGATCAGCAGTCTTGTTAAAAAGAAAAAAAGAAATTAGGCTTGTTTTTGAAACCTAACTGAAATATAGGCTTTTCCCTAAAAAAAGAGAAAAAAGGGAAAACGTTAATTATTCTTTCTCTAATTATTCTTAATTATTCTTTCTAAGACTTTCCTTTCTCTATAATTTTCTTAACAATGTATGAGCCAACAACTTGAGGGGAAGAGGAAAGATGACCAAAGCAACATGAAGTATCATATATTTGATGGTGCTGAATGCTGATACCAAATTTGCAACTGTGCACATTACTGGCTTAAAACTCAGACAGAAAATCCAAACCAGAATCAGAATGCAGCAGAACATTTATTTTGGCATACTGAATATGGAGGCACATATTTACAACAGCTTACAGAGGAAGAGTCACACCTTTAAAAAACAAAGCCTGTGTTGACACCTTGCTTGTGAAAACTGGACCTAAAAGTAACCTAAAAGTGATGGTTTCACTACGTTAAGCATTCTACAGCACATGGAGCCATCAAGAACTTCATTAGTTCCTGGAAACTCCTACCTGTTTAAGATATGTTCCTTGCCATGATCCCTGCAAAGATGCAGGTCAGGATCATGGGTGCTCCTGACACAGCACTGGCACTGTACAGGCTCCAGGGGCTTCGTCCCCAGCTTCATCCCCAGCCATGTCATCCCATTTTGTTCCAGCAAGGAGGCATCCAGCCTTGTGCACCCAGACTGCCAATGGAACATGGTAATGGAAGGTAATCAGGCAATTCACTAGAAAAGCAAACTCCTGACCATTAATATCTGCCCAGCCTGATGGGGCAGCAGCTGCTGAGCACGTCTTATTGTTGTTGTAGGCAGGGGCATGGCCCAAAGGTGCCCCTTTCCATCTCTGCCTCTGTGATCTGGTGACACATAAAACCTTAATTGGTTCCCACCTTTCCTCTCTGTGCTCAGTGCCACTGGACATACTGACATGTTTGTGAGGCTCTGCACATGCCTATGAAGCACAGCAGGCAGTATGGAAATGCTCCGTGCTCTTTTTTATTATGCCATTATTGTCTAATAATATGCTATTTTATTATGCCATTTTATGTAATAGTGCACTGGCTGAAGGCTATCCTGGATGTTGCAGATAATCCCCCAATATTCCAGCCTGGTAAATGAGGAGGAGCCATCTTTTTTCCTCCTGGTGCTGCACCCCAGGAGTGTCTTCCCAGTCTGAGCTCCTCACAACAGCCAGCGGGTCAGGCATGACAAGGCTCTGCATTATGTTCAGGCAAACCCAAACCCTCTGCCTCCTGATGTGCAAGAGGTGTCTGCCTGCCTTAGTAAATGTGTTTGTGGTATCAGCAGCAGACAGAGAGCAAACTAGAAGGTGAATCACCTGTTTAACCAATGGGAAGACTCAAAAAGCACAAATATGGCAGGTCTTCATTAAAAAGTGATGAGACTGTCTCTAAGTCTTCAAAGCACATAAACTAATTTATTTTCAAATTCACTAATGGTCTGAGACTTTAGTACTCACATTTTCAAACTCTTCTGAGATATGGAGGACAAGAACTCTTCTCACTCTGTCTCCTCTCTGAAAGAGCTGCCACCCATGGTGCTGTCTTGCAGAACAGGACCAGAGAAAAGTGTTTCACTCTGAAACATTTCCAGATTTCTGGCTACACAGTCCTGCTCAACAGCTGCAGAAAGCACACTCAGAAGAAAAGTAAAGACATGAACAAAGCCTAAACAGGAAGCCCATGGCATGAATGATTGGGTATTTTGACTTGAGGAGGAATAGCAGAGGCCAGGGACAAGTCAGGATATTGGCATGAGGTGATGGCTCAGAAAGCTACCTCCAGAGTCAGTTTTCTGCGGGCTGCCATGCTGTGTGTGGGTGGCTGAGGTGCTAGGGTGCTGCTGGGCCCTGCTTGCTGCAGAGGAGCTGCCTGGAGCAGAGCACCCAGCCAGGTGCTGTTCCGCAGTACAGCTGTGGCAGCTGCACAGTGAATGGGAGCCAAAGCTCTTACTTTGTTGGTGCTCATCAAGGCCACTGTTAACAGGAGAGTGGAAAAAAAATAAAGAGTAAAAAGCAAACAGTAATGTGGTAATTTTTCCCTTAGCACCGAACTATTACTGGTGTCCCTGTGTATGGCTCACACAGCCTCTTTATTATGCCACATCTTTGAAGCGCTGTCTTCAAAGATAGGGTCCATGTTCTCTCTCATTCTCCAGTGATGTAACTTTTCCAGATGGAATGATACTTTATTTAAGCACTCCCTCATTACCCTATCTGCTACTTCTCTCACCTGGGAAATATGGGTTAATTGGCCATGTGCAATTACTGATTCATATCACAGGCACATGAGATAGCCGAGATTAAGTAACAATCATTGCAAAAATGGCAATGACTGTGCTAGAGATGCCTTGTAATCCTCACACAAAACTAGAAATTCTAACAAGCATACTACCCAGGTAACTGTAAACTGTGCAGTCATTCAGACATTTCTGGAAGCTAGCTACATGAAACTAAAGAAGTGATATATGATAAATTGCAACATCCTCAAAATCTCAATTGTTAAGTGCCTTCATTCTAAGATTTCTAATATATGGTTAATATATGCCCAGATCACTTTCCTTTAAAACTGAATTCCATATAAGTGACCTATCCTCCTCCTCCTTAGTATTCTGTTCCACTTTGTTAGCAATTAGTACTATAGAAAAGACATCTTTAGTCCAGAACATATTTCCAACTCATTTAACAGCTCATTGTTGGATAATGGAAAAACAATTTAATCAAAAGCTGAAGCTAAATGGTTCATCTGAGTACAGAAATGCCATTTATTATTTTGGAGATAAGTAGAAATGTCACTTGATGGCTCATGCTGCCATTTCAAGAAGGAAACAGAACATGAAGCTGGGTATTAACCCTTCATTCTGCCTGCCACAAGCAGCGTCCCTGCCCATGGACTGAGACTAAACTTCATGGGAAAACACTTCCTTTCTCAAAAGTACCCACATGAAGCCATCTACTCCAACAGGGCTGCCCAACCCTACATGCTGATGGAGCCCACAGCATTTCTCTATCAGTGCTAGAGTTGTAACTTGTGAAGTACTTAAGGATTAAAGACACTGTAAAAAAAAAGTGTTGTATATTTCAAGCTCAAAGAGGGCTAATAAATAAATGAATCTTTATAGGAGTCTTAGAATATCACATGGCATCAGGCAAGAACATGTTCCTTTTCAGATCAAAACAGAGAGGAAGCAGTTTTGGTCTCTGAATGAAAATGGATTTGGAGACGAAGCAAACAGCATCTCTTAAATGGAAGTGAAAAAAAAAAGCCAGCACAAAGAGCCATATTCCTGGCATTCTTGAGAGTCCTCAAGAAGGGAGGGAGGGAGTCATGTTAAAAGGGTGAGATGTGATCTATGCTTGTGTAGACAGGGAAGTAGGAAAATAGCTTCAAGAAGTGAGAAATGTCAAAGAAATAAAATAGGTATGTTAAAAGAGGTGTTAAAGAGGATTATTTTCCCTCAATGTATTTCCTGATATCCTATTTAATATTAATGGGACTTGAATACACAGTTTATGGGGAAAGAACAGTGATCTTTGTGGCCTTGAACAGGATCCTACAAAGTTCACATCAGCACAAAAGGTAGACAAAACAAGTTGCTGAAGTTATAAAAAAAATGCAGACTTCAGATGCACAGAATAAGCCATTGGGAAAACAAAATAAGACCAATAAAACAGAGGAAATAAAGAGATAGTTGGTGTGAGAGTCATACCCTAACTTCAGGCAACTTTTTGTCTGTAGCAGATCTCATTGCCTTGTAGCAATGCCATTGAATATGTGGCCCTCAAGGAGCTCCTGCCAGCAGATAGCTGCAAACACATATCCCTTTCCACCAGAACATCACTGTTTCATACAGCCATCATCACAATAACTCAAGAGAAAGCATTGCAAACATTTGTATTGAGCTACAATCCTTCTCAAAGTGTTCAGGAAGATGTAACAGGTCTGTCTTCAATTGGCGTTTGGCAGTAGAGCTCTACAGAGACCTACATAGCTTGGATGGGGCAGCATTGCAGCTGCAGTCAGAAAGGGGACAAACTGCTGGAAAGAAGGATGCTGTCTCTGAGCCAAGGGGAAGATGAGACAAGCCTTTAATTGGGGGGGTATCACAGGAGCCACAAGAGGAAACACTGAAGGTGTGACATAAACACAGAGGGTGATTTTGACATGTCCCAGCTCGTGACTTTAATAAATCAGTACATGTTAACATAAAATCTGGAAGAAGGAACATTCAGGCAGACTCCTTTGAAGGACTGATTGCTCCAACATGCCCTTATTCAAAGGGATAAGCCTGCCCACAGCTTATCTGCATTTTTTTGTCAATGTATCTTCAAATCAGCATCTAGTGAAAAAAAACCAAGAAAAAAACCCCAAACCCAAACAAACCAGCCTTCACATGAAAGTGCTAGGGCAGCATGCAGCCCCCCTGAGAAGCAGAGCAGGAGTTTGGTTATGGTGGAGTGTTGAGAAGCAACTAGACTGCAGCACAGCTACCTACCCAAGAGGCTGCAAAGGCCCTCAGAGTCTCGAATTGGTCCAAGAAACTTTACATCATGGTTGTAGCACATGAAGTTTTACAGCTGATTTATGGTATGGTTTCAGAGCTCTTCACTCCTTTATAAGTGCATGGGACTTTTCCTATAAATAGGGATTGAGAAGAAGGCTTTGGAGTGTTGTTTACACATTGTAATCTCATACAGGCATCACTTGCAGAAAAAAAAATTCCCTCTCTCTATGTGTGTATATATATTTATATATATACCCCCTTTTTATTTTAAGCATGGTATTTTATTTTAAGGCTGGTATTCCTGTGGGTAAACCACCTAAAAATTAGTTCCAGAACAGACACATTAATGGAGACTCAAATAATTAAAATGTAAAGTACAACTGAGGAAACCTTGGCAGCAAAATATTTGAGCATTGCCAGAAAAAGTAGATTTCCACCTTACAGCCAAATTTCATTACCTTTTGATGACCAGTTTGCTTTGGTCTTAGAAACTTTTAAGAATTTCTTATGTTCTGGAGATTAAGGTATCACTGCTTGCAGTCATAACACATAGAAGCGTGATGCTGTGAGACTTCAGTGGTTGAGTTGGGGTCAGCTGAGCCCAATGCCCAGCTGGGGCATTTTCCAGACATGCCTGGGTGGTTGCAATGGGGCTGTCAGGAGCAGCACAGCCTGCCAGCACTGCTCCTGTAGGCACCACTGCTACCATGCTGCTTCCAGTTCTCCCCATGTGGCACAGAGCTGACAGGTGCTCACTCACAGTCCTTAAAGATTCCAGGATTTCATAGATGAGTGAGTTGTGGATGCCTATTTGATGGTTTCCTGTGGGAAGCTGCTCTGATGCTGGATTTTATATTCATCACAAAGTTCATTAGAAAAGGTATCTTCACTTCCTTTCTGATCTGTTTTGCAAAGCATCTGCTATATTTCATGCAGGCTATGGCTGATTTCTTTGGAAGGGAGTGATTCCTACATAGGATTTACACATGACAGCAGCAGGCAGAGAGAGCATTGAGGGGCAGGCTTAATCCTCAGCTGTGCTCCAGCTGATATCAAAGAGCTTTTATATTTAATAAGTCTCAAGCACTTACAGTCACAGAGGACAGACAAGCACAGAAAAATACACCAGAACCAAAGTATCCTCAAGGGCAAGATGAAATGGAAAATTAAGTGCCCAAGATTTCTTAAATGAGTAGAAGTCCACATTCAATAAAAATGAAGAATTATACACAAATCATCCTCCTGTTTCAGGAGGATAGTTTATCTAAATATGATGTCAGGCAAAAACCACTAGAGCGCTGATGTTGACTAGGTATGTGTCAAAAAGCAGACATACAAGTAAGTACCCAGGGAGAGGACTTCTCCCCAAACCTTTTTCCCTCTCTTTGATTCAGGAGACTGAACACCCAAAATAATAGATCCTTCTCCAGAGAGCCTTTCTGTGCTCTGCTACTCTGCTTACCCACCTGGCCTTCCACATCAAGCAGAAAATACTTCAGTTGCAGTGATCGAAACATTCCCTTTCACTGGGGGAATGCTGCTCCCAAAGCCCTCTGGGGTTGTTTCTGTCCCTCTAACACAAGGACTGTTTTAATTTTAGACTTAAGCTGCTATTAAAGAGAAACATCAGAAAGACAAGTTTTTAGAGGTTTTAACCAACCCAGAACAAAGCTCTCAGCTGGAAGACACTCTTTCTTAAGTCCATATAACACTTTCTTGCTACAAGACATTCACAGCGCTGTGTGCAGGGAAATCTCTCATGCAAGAGGCACCATCTTCATCTTGAGATCTGCTGAGCCTAGACAAGACGTCTTCATCATGTCCTCTAGTTAGCTGGTAAAATACAAGCTTTAAAGTTTCTATATCTCCTCACAGTTCCTGTAGATATGAGTATCAAGTCTTTTGTGTCACTGTCATAGATCTTTTATGCCCCTCTGCTTTTTCATCCATAATGCTACCATCCCCACCATCAAACCCTGTCCATTCTCTTCTCTTGATCCTATTTCTGCTCCATCAAGAAACAGCCTTTAAGAGCATTGTCCTTAACAATAAAAGGCCATAATAAATTTTGTTTCTTCATATTTGCCTCACTGTAGCTTTCTGAAATGCTAATGTAGGATTACCTCTCTCCTCCAGCTTTCTCCTTTACTTTATCAGCCCTCACCAATACTCACATTTGCTGTCGATCTCATATGAGCAGTTGCCAATATATTTCTGCTCACCTGTAAAGACAGGGTCTCAGAACTCCCCAAGAGACTGAGACAGAGAGAGCATTTAACTCACATGTAACTTTCAGTTGACTGCTTTGGACAGTGCAGTCTTGGAAAGTTAGAGGAGCAGGAAAGTTGGTGTTGACATCTAAACAGACATCTATAATGCAACAGTGCAACTTTCTGGAAAGTGTACATGTGAGAAAGGCTCTGGGTGAGAAAGAAGCATAGCAGGGCTCTGGAAAATGGAAGCCCTGCAGAAGAGGTCCAGGACTGAGGAGCATGAGTAATAGCTAGGATGGTAAATTGAGACGTTATCTAGTAGTCCCTCCCTTCCTTATGTCAGTACTGACTAGGTTAGACGTCCATAGCCAGAATTATCATCAAAGACTTAAATTTTCTTACAGGCATAGAAAACAGGGAAGACAAAATAGTTTTACTTTACCTTTGGCATAAAAATAATACAAGTAGTGTAAAGAATATGACAGCTACAAGAAGTCTATGACAGCAATTTGAGGAATCTGTGCCCCTGAACGATTCAGTAAAGTCTCTGGCAGCTGGCCGCCTGATAGAGCTGAGATGATGCAGACACAAGGCTGGGACCTGTAATCCCAAGCAGCCGGGCTGTTTTTTTGTGCTTATTCTTGTGAAATCTACAGGAGATCTATGGACTCTTTAGCTGATAGTATCTCTTGAATGATCTCCTTTATCTCTCTACTCACAGCAAGGAAAAATGTCCTAAATGTTTGTGATAAGGTTTCAGACACTTTTTTGACCACTGGCTTAATTTTTTAGCTCTGCAACTCTTGGAGGTTGTGCTCAGATATCTTAGATCTGTAATTTTCATAATAACTAAATTCTTGTCTATATATTGCAGCTATCTTACCCCATCCTCCTTCTCTGATAATTTCACATGGATGTGATCGCAGTGCTGTTCACAGATGGAAAGACATGAGAAAGAGACCTCTAACACTGATTTTTGGAATGAGCCTCAATGGTTGACCATCCCATTCTCCACAAAACACCCTTCAAAAAACTTTACAATTTTGTAGCCTTCAAGGAATTGAGCTTTTTTCCTCCTCCTTTCTCTCTGTAGAGAAAAAGAGAAGCCTAGAGAGTCACCAAGCCAGGAGCTCTGGAAAGCCTGCTGACAATCTCTGTGTGCTCCCACTCTGCAGAGTGGCAGATTGAAACTCATTGCAAAGAGACGGAAAAAGGTGGTCTGACAGCTGACAGTTTGGTGGCAATAAATGGTGTGAGAAAACCAGGATGTCCCGTCAAAAGCTCTGAAAAAGAAGTGAAGTCCGTAGTACACACTTCTTTTACACCTTGTAGTAGTAACCCTGTTGTGTAGGTTTTGTCATGCACTTACAGGCATCTTAAGATTTACTTTGTTCTGACCCAGAGAAGACAAGCAGTTATTTTGCAGATGTTGAAAAGCCTTTAAGAGAAGGATTTTCTGTTTGTTTGTTTTTTGGTTGGTTTTGTGTTGGGTTTTTGCCCCCCATGATCCAGTTGGGTATTTTTTTCTTCCCAGGAAAGGAGATACTATATAAAATTGATCTGAGCATGATCAGGAAAGAAAGGTTTTTTCTTCGGCAATTTTGCATGAGCAAGCAACAATTTCCCAGCAAACTTTATGTCCTTCAAAAGTGCATTAAAATCTTCAGCTGCTAATGGCAGAGCATTTTGAAAATGTACTTAAATAAATGCAGAGGGGACCATCATTGATAGATTTAGTCAAATTAGGGATTAGAAAAAAAAGTTACAAAACTGTGATTTATGTTTATCCAAGTTTGATCTGTTTGAATTTTTTGTATTTTATCCAGAATCTATCTTCTGGCTGGATTCAGTTTGTCCTCAGAAGAGTAGGATAAATTTGCCTGAGATAAATAATCCTTTATTTAAAAATTTATATCAGCTACTCATTGAATTCTGTAACACAGGAAACCAAATCTAAAATCAAAATTAGTTTTCAGACTTCCCTTTCACGATACAACAGCTTTGAGACAGAGAATTTGTGCTTAGACCACTGACTTTTTTACAATTTGCTGAACAATATGATGATTTTTTCCTGTGATGTGACTGACTGGGGAGGTAGTAGAGAGCATGTAGACATCTGTTCCCAGATCTTACTGAAATAATGAGAGAGTCAACAACTGATTGGAAAAGACAAATCTTCTGAGCCCACCACTGCCTTCTTCAGGCCTAGCACCATAAAATAGAAACCTCAAGAGGTGTCAGGGACATCCTGATACAGATTTTAATTTGATAGGATTATAATAATTTGGTTAAAGAGAGAGAAGGACATGGCCCTGAGCAGAATTGTGGATGACAGTGTAAAATGATGCACTGATAGTCAGATATGCCATTCTTATAAGAAGAAATTTTATTCCAGGTAAATTATTCAAAATATATTAGTTCCAGATTGGGGAGAAAACAATCATCAGGCTTTATCTGTCTTTAAGTCACTTGGAGGACACCACCCACTGAACCAAGGGAAGAATTCCTGCTGCAGCAATCTCCTTCACTCTCTTAAAATCCATTCAGAAATTTTAATTCTGCTTGCTTCCTGGCTCCTTCCTTTTAATTTGGTAATCAAACTTTCCTCCTTTTGTCTTCTGCCTTTTCTTATTTCTAATTGTTTGTTCTACAACAATCTTGTCCATCTTTGACTCACATCTGTAGACTTATCTGTTTTAAGATATGTTTTAAAATTTTAAAAATATTTTTTAAGATATGTTTTAAAATCTGTTTAAAGTATGTAAATCATTGCCAGTGCTTATAGAAATGTCAGTTTATCTGCATTATAATGGTTTTATATTTGCCAATATCCTTCACTTTCTAGTAACTGTGTTGGGGCATAAAAATGTACTCAGAGTTACTGTTGCCTTTTTCAGAGGTGGTTTCCACTGAGCTCTCTCAGCAGTTTACTCTTTATTGTAGTAATTTCTCAGAGAAAAAAAACCCAAACCTCTTCTTAAATGCAACTGCTTAGGCATACAAGAAATTTGGAATTAACAAGGTGAAGAGAATTTCTCTGCTGTATAATTAGCTTTTTGTGTTGGATTCATCTTGTCCCTCGTGTTAGCATTTTTATACCCTTCAAATACTCCAGCACATGTGAATGTTTACTTCCGTGACTAATCCTATTGATTTGGATCAGACTACAGATGTGAGTGAAGTTACATGTTAATATAGGACTTTGCAGGCTCAGAAACTCTTAGTCCAAACTTTGTCCTCCCAGCCTTTCACCACGACCCAGGAATTCCAGTGCTGTTCATTCATACACAAATAAACAGTCTAGGGAACCCAGGGATATTAATTGGCCTGGAGCCAGGGCAAGGATGTCTTTTGTTTTTTTCTGTCTGAGGTTCTCAGGTCTGGTCTTCTCATCCCTATTTCTGATGACGGCTCTCCATTCAGTAAAATTCTTGCCAGATCTTCCCAAAAATCTGCTGCATTTTAAAGCAGGTATTTGAATCTATGAAAAATGTAAGACAGTTTATCTGTTATGAAGTGTTTTGTAACACATTCATGTGACTTTTAGTAAAGAAAGACATACTGGGTCTGAATTTTGTCTTGAATCAGTTTGTAGGTCTAGGAGAGCTGGTTTCATCACGTTGAAAAAGGAAATGCTGTGAAATATATTAAAATCCAGATGTAAGGTTTTTGGTTTTTTTCCTTACTTTTTATTTTTAATATCAGGTTTGCCAAAATACCAGTAAGGTTATGAAACGAATAAACTAAATCCTATGCTCATGTGACTTAATTGCCTCTAGTCTGAAGATAAGTCTGACTTAAAAATTCAAATATATGAAGTGTTTGTACAGTAGATGTGCAATGAGTATATCTAAGTATTAAATCACAAGCGTTATCCACCTGCTAAGTTTATTAATGTACTGCATCATGTATACTGTAATTGTATTAAAGTGACAGAAGGCAATCAATTTCGATATCTGAAAGTGAAAGGCTTTTCCAGCTTTCTTCCCAAAACAGTGAAGCAAGTTGTTTTTCTGGTGATTCTGAGCTATCTTGGCAGATATTATGAGCTATCTTGGCAGATATTATGAGCAGGTCGATGAGAAATACCATACTACCTAACCTGCTGGGGAGCTGAGAAGTGAGAAGAGTGCTGGATTCTGCTTCCACCTTGCATTTTCCTCATATAAGTATACAAAAGTTGAATAAAATCTCATTTAGGGTGCAAGATGCACTCCAATTTGAAGGCTGAACTGAGCAGGAGAGAGATGAATGGAGGAAGAAGCAGAATGCAGGTACAATTTGGCTCCACATAGAATGAAAAATATATAAGCTCCACTTGAAAGTGGGAACCTTTGCAGAAGAAGGGTTTGCATAACTATTATTAACCATTTGAGCATTTGTGTGTGTTGCCTCAGCTCTAACTTGAGGTCCCAGACTCCAATCTCTATTTGTATTTATTCTCTGCCTTCTGCCTTTACTGGTCATATATGCAATATAGAACTCATAAATTGAACATGGCTTGTTGTTTCAGCAGATGAATGCTTGTTTTTCACTCATCTGTTTTTGCATAATTTTAGTCACAAGTTTATGTTGTATCTGGTAAGAAATCCATTAGTGGGCTGTGGATTGGTCAGCCAGAATACAGCATGCTGTAGACATAAAAATATGGAAAGAACTTCAGACACTAGTCCTGTCTGGTGGAAAACTGTTGTCTGCAAACACCATCCATGTCTTCAAACACAGACCTGTGAAATGCAATCAGTAGCATCTTGTGTCAATTCCTTTGGCCTGGTCATACACAAGATCTGCTGAAACGTGGTCTTTAGAGATTTGAATCTTCAAAGTGAGAGCACTTCCCTCTTGGTGGAAAGCATGGCTGCCTCACGTCTCTGTGCATTAGCACTTCAGCACACCTTACTTAAAATTCTCCTCCTTTTGCTACTGTTTGAGTTGGAGTGCTGCAGATTTGCCATTTCTTATACTCTACCTGTATGTGTTAGTGGCCAGCTCAAAATACCTGGTGTACAGGTATTATTTCAAGCTGCTGTATTCTGTCTATCAGATACAAAATAGGCTTTTAAAACATTTCAGGTGTTTTGTAACCTAAACTTGCATGGTATAATATCTTAAATGTGACCAGCAACATCTGAGATACAGTTCCTGGCAGCAAGCAGTTAAATTACAGCTTGCCCGTATGAACTGCTGTCTGGTTTACTCCTGGAATAGGAGTTTAACTTGTTAGACCAAGTTACTCCCTCTAATTCAAGACCTATAAATCTTCACCAATAAAAAAAGGTTAAAAATATAGTGGCTTCTTTTAAGAGAGAAAGAGGAAAAAAAAGAAACCCTGTTCTTTCATTGCATGGATAGCATTCTCAAAAGTGCTACAGCAATCTGGTTTTAATCTCAGTTATGATCCTAAGTAGATGCCTTCTTGACTCTGGCATCATCATGGCTGCAAAATAAGAAGCAGGCTCACTGGCACTGAACATATGCGTGTCCTGGATTCGCTCTGCCTCCTGCTTGTGGAAAGCTGGCAAAAGCAGCAAATGCTGTGCCTTGACATTTTTTTCCTCTGGTTTATTGTATTTAGATGGGACAAGAGTACTGCAAAGCTGCCGGTTGTCCACTTGATGGTATCAAGTAACTGAGCATGGAAGGGTATGGCTGCTTTAATGCTCTTGACTCGGCAGACGTGACCGGAGATTTTTGTAACAGGTAAAACATCTGTGTTCTGTTCTTCGCCTACATAAACAACTCCTGTGCTAGATTTAATCAGACTGTGCATAATTTAGCTTGCTGCTCAGATTCCGCAGTCCCATCCAGTCTGTTCCGGACCAACCTTGCCGTGAAGTGGATAAATAATGCCTCCATCAGGAAAATCACCATGGTTTTGCTGCAAGCAGAGGACACTGCTAATTTGCATTTTCAAAGGCTCTCTGTTATCTGTTTCTAGGTGAAAGCACATTAGGAAAAAAGCTGTGGGAAACAATTTGTTCTCAAACTCTGCCATTATCAAGTAATTTCTAAGCATTTTAACAAACATTTAGCTTACATCTTTCCCAGAACCAAGCTTTAGCAAAAAGAAAAATGTAACTTTAAACTGAAGCAAGGAGGAAGACCTGACACTGGTCTTTGTCCTATTGCTCTTCTTTATTATGCTTCCCTTTGTCTGAGGATATGTTTGAGTAGACGCATGTACACATGAGCATGAACCTTGTCTGTTTTCAGAGGTGACACCAGGCTGGGTTAACATTTCTTTCAATTGTGTAGAAGTATAGCTACCCATAGTTAAAAAGAGCATGAAAATAATTTATTGGATATTTTAGGGTTCTGCTTTCCTGGTTTGGGCTCTGATTCTAGTTTGGCAGATTTTCCTATTTGTCCCAGACAGAAAAAAGAAAGATTTCCCATCACACCTCTTCAGAATAAGAAACACCTAGCATGGATTCAGTAGCAAAATGGCTTTGCACTGTGCCCCACAGAAGCATGGTAATCTGGCTCATTTGGCAATCTTTATGATGGCAAGTAAGTGCAAATCTAATGTAACAAGGGACTTTCTGTCTCAGGCTACTAAATTTCTGATGTAGAATATGCCTTGTCCAAATCAAACGGATGGCATGATGCTGGGACAGAAAGATGCTTGGGCAGAAAGATTGCATCATTTGGCCAAGCAAAACATCGAGCCACATCACACTGGCCTGTGGATACGTGGTTGTCTGTGCCCCAGTGGGGCACTGGAGCAGCCAGATGATGTCTGTATCTGCCCTAAAATAAGAAGAGCTGATCTCAGGAGGAAATATCACCCTGGCCCAGATGAGCAGCACCCACTTGCACACCACAAGCGAGGCAGTGCTGCTGTGAGGCAGCAGTGGGGCGCGGGCAGCCGTCCTGCTCCCAGCAGCGCCTCACTAACCCCCTGCAGAAAATGACAGTCGTATCCTCAGGGTTTGCAGGGTTACTTTGCTGGATGTCACCACGAGTAGGGGTGAGTAATGGTGCTGGCTACTAACAACAGGGGGTAATGTGAAGCGCTGGAGCTGGTGCCAATGGCTTCCAGCGCCTCGTGTGCTGCCAGCCACTCTGAGGCAGCCTGGGCACTGCTCATACCGTACTCAGGGAGCCCATGCTGTGCGCCAAATAAGAGCATGTTGATATCACTTTTTTTCTGCTTTCAGTTTATTAATTACAAATACTATTTCAACTTCTTATTTTTGACAGAGAGTCTGTGAGCAAGTCCTTGTTTTGAAAAGTGCAGTTGTTATTTTAAGTCCTGAGCATAAGGTACGTGCTGCTTGGTGGAATTTGTTTGCAAACTGTCCTTTGCAACTCTTTAACTGTTTATTGTCAAGAAACTATCACCTAGGGCTATGTAATCATGGTTTCTTCTCTCTGACTAGAGTACATAAAACTTTTTGTTTAGAAAGAAGAGACAAATTGTGAAGAATAAATGACTAGCTATGAACTTCTGGTACACTTTATTCAAAGTCTAAGTAATTAGACTGAAACCCACAAGGCTGTTTTGGATCCATGTCTTCATGGCAGTTGTGACTGCTCGAATACTTGGGAAACAATAGGTAATAAAACTGCACAAATACGATTCCATAAGGAATCTTGATTCATAGTATAAACCAACACTCTTGGTCTTGTCGGAGAAGTGCCATAGTTGGACAAATCTCTTTTTCATCCCATATCTTGTAAGTAGTCAGTGGTCACATAAGTAAATACCAAACAGGGCGTTCTCTCTATGTGTTCTTTCAATATTTGGTCCTACTTTGAGAAGTTTCTCTGGGTCAAAAAGTGCACCAAACACAGAAAACGTCACACAAAAGCGCTTTCTAGATGCACTGCGGTAATACCAAGATGAGAACCAAAGTACAGCAGGTCAGTGCAGCATTTGGAAGGTAAGAGGCAGAGAGGAAAGGACCAGAAACCACCAAGCTTCCCATCAGGCCACACCTGCAGTTCTTTGGATGTTGATGCTCTTTTTCTAGTCAACCAAACCAGGTACAATGAAAACTGCCTAATGTGCATTGAACGTTGAAGAAGCAACGTGGTAAATAAACAAGCAGAAAGAAAATTGGCTAAAATTAAACCTTCATACTATAGGATGTTAGCGCAGGCTGCTTCTTTGGAAGTGAGCCCTCGCGTCGCCTGCCTGCGACGGTGAGTTATACACGTTTATCCTCTGCACTCTAAAAAAAGAACGGGACAACGGAGCACTCCCGTGCTTTATGCCCGCACCGTGGGCATGACAGCCCAGCCATAAACTGCCATAAATTTGCTCGGTGTTCCGGAGCTGCCCTGGCGCGGCCAGCCGCCCCTTGCAGCCCCCTCCCCAGCACTGCCCGGCGCGGACGCCCCTCCCGAGCCCTCTGCGACCCTCGCCCTCCTAATTTGTGAGTCTGATGTCCTGCACTGCGTGCACACACTATGGAAAGAGAAACCCCCGCGGCCCGTACACCGCCCCTCCGCCTAGGTGAATAAATTATGCTGCTGAGGGCGGGGATGCGGGGCGGCGGCTCCGCGGCTGACAGCGGGGCAGCGTGAGCTGCCTGCCGCCTGCGGGCTTCCCCGCCTGGCGCGGCGCGGCTGCTGGGCGCCGGCAGGCAGGTGGAGCGGGAGCAACAAGTCCTCCGGCGGCGGCGGGGAGGGGAGCGGGAGGCAGAGGGGGGGCGCTTCCCGCCCCGCGCCTGAAAACCTCTCTGACAAGTGGCAAAGCGCTCGCAGAGCACGCTGCTCCCTCCGAAGGGCGGCTGGAAGCCGCGGGGGCTCGCCTCGCACCCAGCCCCGCTGCCGGCTTGTGGCTCGTCGCCCCCGCCTCCTGCCGCCGCCCCTGCCGTGGGGTGGGTCGCGACCGGTGCGCGGTGCGGAGCGCGCCGCCGCTTCGCCTTCAAAGTGTCTGAGCCGGCTGCGGGCTTCGCTTCTACTTACCGAGGGTTTTTTTCCTTCTTTTAAATCATTATTTTGTGATTTTGTTATTTGTTTTCTCCTACTTCGTTGCTGTTATTTTTGTTATCGTTGGTTGTAAACTAATTGCCTCCATGGGGGGCGGAGGAAAGGAAATCAAAGCTGCCGCAGCTGAAGGGTGTGCGAGCACGCTGGGGAAGAGCCGAGGAGCCGCAGGACAGGATGGCAGCAGGAAGCCCGGCGGCAGCGG